>JAZGTJ010006689.1:1174-24370 GCA_036877575.1 Botia almorhae | reverse complement strand
AGCTGCACCAGCCCGGAACAGAGTCTTGAACTGCATTCACGGACATTTTGTTACAGAAATGTGTGTAGAATAAAGCACGTCAGAAGATCTGGACATGTTCCAGCTGTCTGTACAGGACGTTCAGTTTTTGTAATATCGCCGCCGATGGCATTGAGATATTGCAAAGTGCAAGAGGGGCTTCCGTTTCTGAACTTATCATTTTCTCACTCACGATTTGTTCACAGCAACAGAATCATAAGACATGTGCTAAAGTGCCACTGAAAGCATAAATTAACATAATAACACCATTAAAACATGTTTTTTTTTTTTTAACTCTTGCCTATTTATAGAGGAACCAGCAGTCTGAAGCATACATGTTGATTAAGGGTGTCTGTGTAATTATGTATTGCCATTTACAAAGAAGCACAATGCTAAGGCTGTAATTATCAGAACAGGCTCTAATGAAGTCAAACCCTTTTAATTAGCAGAAAGGAAGCAGCAAAGGTCCGAGCCAGTTAAATTTAAAGCCAGTTTTCAAACATAATCAACATAACTGCAAAACGGACCCTATTTACTTCCTCTGTGTTCCTTACTGTGCACGATTTATCAAAACATGATGCTCTTTCATCAAAATGTAGTAACGCGCTCGGAAAATAACTTTTCCACTGATGTCACCTAAGCCCCACGGGCTACCGGACAATGTTAACCAACAACAACCAAATAGCTGTTGAGGACCTGTTTTAGCAAACTCGCAGGGATCTGTTGTAGTGTGGAAATCAATGCCCATTGTACTGAAGCTGGACCCAGAAAATCATCACATTGCGAAAATAAATGAGGGCAGTTTAACCCTGCTTAGTTTCCCTGAAGGACAGATACAGTAATATACTGTAATTCAAACAGGATTTTAAAATTCCGAGTTCTAAAATAAGCGATGTTATGAACTGAACTCTGAGCTCTCTCTTATATTGTACTTATTATCACCAAGGTGCCTGTTTTTACAACAGTTTAACCTTCATTTGTTTAACCTTTTACAGTCTATAAAAATCACGCTCTGAATACATCTTTACTGTGGCGTCCATGAAAAACAGACACGGTGCCAAACACAGCAAAAAGACTGAACAGAAGTTTGGAAATTAAGTCGAAAGTTCAAAGGGTCCTTGTCAAGAAATGCCATCATTGTTCAACAAAGTCAAAGAAATGCTGCAGAGATCTGCTCTTTGATATCCATCTACAACCTGTAACGAGACAGAGTATGAAAATGAAGGATGTATATTACCTCTCAAAACAAGGAACTTCAGGATCAAATGGCTGGCAGGGAAGAACATAGAGCTACAAAGTAAAACATTCCCTCAAACTTCAAAGGATTTCGAGGAGAGAGACAGGAAGTGAAAGTTTCCAGTCATCATTTGACTGTTTCAGATTCAAGTCCACTCGCTTTTAAACTTCTAGACTCTCTGCCGGTTTCTCTACACATCTTTCTGTTAAGCTTTGGATGGGCTGTGTGACTTTTTAGCTCCAGTGGACATGTATATTAATAAATTTAATCCATACTGGTCATATTCTTGCATAAATACAGCGTACATGTAAGTGCTGATTCATTCTCTGTATGAAGAATGAATTGAAAATCATTAAGCTCCGTTAAAAATGTTCCTCTAGCGCATTAATGTTTAAACAGAATCCATTCAGCCGGGCCAAAAAATAGAACATAAAAGCAGATGTATATCAATAACTGTCTAAGAGACGAGCGAGCGCGCGAGAGAGAGAGAGAGAGAGAGAGAGAGAGGGGGAGAGAGCGAGAGAGAGAGGGAGGGAGGGAGAGACGCAGTTTGTGACATTGGCTGACCTGCTTGTTTTCACCATATTTTACTCAGTCTGACACAAAGTTGAAGAATTACAGGGATTAAGCGTCAGGATCTTGGCCGAGTTTGTGCTGGAAAAGCTTTCAATTAAATACTATAAAAAAAATCCAGGTTCACTTCCAAGTTTTCTGAAACAAACCTATATGGAACCAAGTAAGATTTTGAACTTGTCCATTTATACTTCCACGATGCCATCCACATGTATTTTAGCAGACCCATGGAAATGTAAAACTGCATTACAAATTGCATTCCATACGTACATACATACACACATACACATATACACACACACACACACACATACATAATTAGTGAATAAGTGAGTCCCAAATCACAAAGTAACCAACCATGAGAGCTGAATCAACTATTTTTCAACTCTTTCAACTATTAGCAAGATCATTTAGTAAATTAAACTAAGATTAACTCATCAGTGAGACTTCTGAATCGCTGTCCCCGCATGTTTTAAATAAGCACCCAATGTTTGACATCTAGAGAAAGACGCCATGTCTACCAGGCTAGTTGCCATTGGCATCATGTTCATTTATGTAATGACACAGTTCAAAAGGCCCACATGGTGGGAGCCAGGAAAATGATTCAATGAGTTCTCACAAAAAGGAAAAGCAATAAAATGTTAAACAATAAAGACCCCACATCTCACGGCTCTTTAAGGCCTATGGTGGTCAAAAAATGACGAACATGGGAACGTGGCCCTCACGAAACAGTCCAACAATCTATGACGATCTTACAACAAGCAAACACAGAAAGATGTAAAGGATTTAGAAGATGAAAAGGGGCTCAGAAAAACAACTAAAACATCAGCGAAGAACAGATGTTCCTTAGAAGGCTAAACCATAATTAGTGCCAATTACTGGCCAAGTATTAATATTACTATTGATTAAATTTAAAGTCCACGTGAACCAGAATTTGTAACCGACTTCAGTGTTCGGATGTAATTCAAAGTGAAACAAAAAAAATGAAAAGCGTGGCTTGCTTTGTTTAAACTGGGAATTGATTGGCTCTAGAAAAGTAGGTGTTTCAAAGCTTGCAGCAGACTGACCAATGGAGGGGAGTGGTTAACAGATCTGGCCCCGCCCAAGCCATCAGACTGACATCATCAGAGAAGGTCTGCCGTTCCAGAGGGAAGTACATTTTCCGACTTTGATGAAATATTATGAGGGCACATGAATTTAAAAACTATGATCTGCACAGATAATTCATGTATAATAAACACTGCAACAATCCCTAAAACATAATAGTATATTTTGATTTCATGGTGACTTTAATTAGGGGTTTGTTCAAATCCCTTTAACTTTACTGTGTAACCCTCCCTGCACTGGCTGTGCTACAAACATGAAAGATACATTAAAGAGCGTGACTCGTACAGAAGGTGTGCTATGTTTTTTCTATACGATCGGACTGGTGAATGATAAAACAGGTGTTGTAAATCGGGCTTGCACTGAAGGAGAAATCCACACCGTATCTAGAGACAGTGACATCATAGACTTGGGGTGTGGCTCTTTTGTCACTGGCCAGTGAAACCTTCTAGAACTGCCATAGCAACACACCAAAAACCATAAAAAAACAGATAAGTAAATAAACACCTGTAACAGCAAAGAGAATGTGCCAGAATCAAAGTGGCCACGTTTGCGGAGGAGAACAACAGTTATAATTACTCCAGAAAACGTGAAAATCTAGTTCTGTGCAATTTACAGTTCACAGACAAATGTATACGCTCTGGGGCAAGATAGCTCACTCGCAAGCTGGACACTACAGAGCAGTGTTTGTTGACTTTCTTCTCACTAAGCTAAGATTTACAGCAGCGTGGTCATGACTACAGTCTGTTGGTCATTCATGTGTACAGCCAGACACCTACCCTCCTATTTCACTCTGGTTTTTCTCTTCTACCTAATTAGCCACACCATAAAAACAGCTTAGAATTCAGCCCTAATACACAACACAGATCAAGTTCAAATTCTGGTCATTCTGATTCGGTGCCTGGCTGAAAGTTTCGGCAGCGTGGGCAGTGAAAAGCCTGGCTTTTAAAGCAGTGAGGAAACAGTTTCAGTCTTTCCAGTCCAAAAATGGAAAAGGGTTCCATACCTGCACACAGAAACTGGTTTCGTTCACACACGAGCAGGATAAGGATGTCAGTTCGGTTTTAGAGTAATTAACACGTACACACAGTCACAATAACATTTTAAAACCAAACTGACTCCCTTAATTTCCATTAAACTAAATATTGGGAGTGAATGCGGTTTTTGGTGCTGTATGAACAGAACCGGAGTAGAAACCGGTTTGTTGCATCTCAGTACAACACTGCTTTTCCAAGCTCGCGACTCTCACACTAAAGTGCACAACCTGCACAAACAAGCATAAATACAAACCTGCTAAGTGTGTTTCTTTGTTTTAGGCTCTGTTGGTGGTGGATGAGGGATACGCACTGGAAAGACTGAGTCATGGGAATACAGTGCATGGCGGCGTGGGCACTGCCATCTGCCAGGCATACGTTCAGCCCTGCTGTGGCGCTTGCTGTGACTGGCCTCAGACAACAAGCATAAACAAAGTGAGAACAGAGCCAAGCTGCATTTCTGCCAAACAAACTGAGCATATACAGTGCAATAAAAATGACATGACAACATACCACTGAAACCACAGACCTGCATTTCTTGCATTATACATTTTGGAGAACATTTTTGCTGGATTCAGGGTTTCTAGGTTCAGCTGAATATAAAAGGCCAAAATGAATAACTTAATTCCACAATTTTGGAAGCATCAATACAGATTTTGAACGCATCAAGCATTTGGTTCTAGTTAAAATGCAAGGGTTATTTCCATGTTTAGGTAAGACTTGAATGTGCTTATCTAGAAGGGCTTGTGCAGTTTGCTCTGGAGGCTTTACTAAACCTATCAGCTCCTGTTAAAGAAAAACTCAAGTCACCTCGCTAATGAGATGTTACTTGGTTACGTGCCATTTAGCAGTAGCTTACGATGCGCTAATCACAGGTACAGGGTAACTTTAGCATCCTGAGGTTAAATGTCTCGCTCCAGGACACAACTGTAGCAGAACAAGCTTATAAACATTCTTCAGCGTCTGAGCTGCACCGACCTAAAACCGAACCTGTAAACTTTACATCAGCAATGTGTTGTGCTGCTTTAAATAAACCAAATCTCAAACTTTTATTAGAACCACTAGAGATGTACGAAACGACATTTTAAAGAAATGCAATGGCCAGAGATATCCATCTGAATGTGTATGGCTATAGTGGAAGTTCTTTAAAACTGCAATCTGACTGAAAATGAACAAAAACAAGTAATTGAGAGAGTACATGGCACATCAGTGGTCAACACAATCAACTTGACATACCTTAATTTGCAATGGTACGTTTATTACAGAGATTTGTCATTTAAGTGGTCAGGTCCAATATCACTGGAAATATCTGTCTGGTGCAGTGTTTGTCAATTGTTTTCACCGCAGTTCTTTAGAATATAAACTTGTCAACCATGTAAAGAAAAAGAAACTACAGTGTAATAAGCACCCTGCAATTGTATGTTTTAAACAGAGATGGCGGTAGAGAGGCAAAAGTTATGGCCCGCAGCTTTAAATACGGACAAATTAAAGATGCAACTTTTCTGAGAGTTTTACAGTGCAAACTGTATACAACTAAAGTGCGACATGTCGTCACCATGCTAATGTTGCTAAAAATATCAAAACTAAAATTAAAAAATAAGAAAAATCCTACATCAACAAGTCCACCTCACTAACTGACTAGCCCGTTTCTGAATGACTAGTCTATCAGTGACCCATCCTTAAGTACCAGCTGGTAAACGGCAACGCCTGAACCCGTTATTAAATGTGGGAAAATAATTAAACCTGAAGCACCCAGCATTCTAATCACTATTCAATCTAACACGGTCGTTTGGCCCTTCACTGTTACCATAGCAACAGCTCCAACCTGAGCGCACAGGAGGGAAGTATCTGCTGTCCTCGACGTGGAAATGTTTTGCCTCTGTTTTGTTTCTCTCCCCTAAAGTCTAGTCTTATAAAAGTGAACAGAAGAGTGTAGGTGATTTAAAGATTCTGGAGGCAATGCGTGAGAAAGCCTTCAGTGATGTGTGGAGACGAGGCCTCGCTCACAGGATGGGAGAGAGAGGTGACTGCCAAACATCTAATCCAGCGTGCTAAGAGCTGCACTAATTACTGCAGCTCGCATTCCAGAGACGAGGAGAGAGATGAAGGGGTATTCCCAGCAAAACACACGCATGAATCACTGCCACTAACATAATGCTTCTGCTAGCATGTCAGGATAAGACCAACAAAAGAATCATGAGTATTTGTTACTCTGATCATGAGCACGATTTGTAGTACTTGTCAAAACTACAGTATACACGTGAACTAACACTAATTCTGTTTATTATCATCTTATGTTGGGTTGTTTATAACAACCGGTTTACAGACCTAATCTGCAACACACAAACACACACGTCTGGCAATGGCAACACACGTATAGACAAAGGTTTTGATGACTATATTTAAAACGTGTTTCAATGCTTACAAAAGGAGTTGATTTTAATTAAAAGTAATTGATGTTTTTCCTTACAAAGCTGGAAATAGATCCAGAATGGACATTTACATCCACAATACCTGTTGCTGTCGATCGACATATAGAGCAAATGTATTTTTAGTAGTCAGAGCACATGGTTAAACCCACTCTACAAAATGCATTTGAGAAACACTGCACTGCAAACATGTGAACCGGTACCGATGTTCAAGAGGAGACAAAGTCCTCTGGTTCACACAAAGAACAGGTAAACATTGCTGTTGTCATAGCAACAAGCACTAAAAAGCCAGGTACTGTACTACATGTGTTGAAACGGACAATCTGGTTTAAATGTGGGAGCGAATCCCTATAGTAAGCGTCCGTGTGTGTGTACGTAATACAGAGTCACTCCTGAGTGTCAGTCGCAGAGACACAGCATGCATGTGGCCGGTAAGATCAAAACCACCACAGATCACAAAGCTACATGCAACTAAACAAACACACATTGAAACACAAATGGAAATCGGCATAATCTTGGGCAGACAGAGGAAATCGATTTACTGTGTCTCTTTAAAAAACACCGTGTAGACGGTTTATCCCAACACCAAACTACTGACTACCTGCTCCCCAGCCCTGAACTCACTATTTCACCATACACGAGTGTTTATTTACACACAGAGGTCATTGACAATGTGGAACTAAGCTGTTCCTATGTTACCCCCGTGTGCACGGTGAAGGGCATGCAGAAAGAAAGCTTCCACAAAGACCCTCTTGAATGAGAGCCGAAAGCTCGTCCCCATATTTTCACTTTGAAAACAAAGATGTGAGAAAACTTGTGTTTGGGATTTCGCAGTTAAATCATGCCGCCGCATCCTCGTGTTTAATCGCTTTCAGTAACGCACAGCAGTAATTATAACAGTTTAAACACATCAATTAATCTCCAACAATAAACAAGACACTAATTAGAAGCCACAGTTAGGCCATCGAATATTAGATTTTATAGACATAAGGAACATTTGGCCAAAACAAAACTGCACCCCCCCAACATCGACCCCCACTTTTATCCACACTTTTGTCCCTTTCGTAAAAACGTAATTCAATGCCGTGCGACTCTAGAAAAGGACCCTCTTAATTTCAGAACTGGTTTCCCTGAGACTCACAGACCAGCAGATCAGGTGTCGGCACCTTTGTTATGCGGATTGTTTGTGAATTCTGCCTTTTCTCAAGAACAAAAGCCCATATAAATCCATCTATACATCCCTTTATTGTGAACATTCTATACATTGTGTCCAGCCACAGCGGTAATGCTTTTGCTTCAGTAAAGAGTAATATGCCATGCCTACAGTTGGACAAAGATAATATACGATGCATACAAAATATTACACAAAAACAACACAAATAAAAAGCGACTCAAACAACTTACGGTTCAAAGCCTGGCTGGACTTTTGTTTTTGGCGGAATGCACGTAGGAAACCTGAAGCATTTTCATTCCATAATTGTTTCACATGGTCTAATCTTTTCCACTGAGTTTTTTTCTCTCCTGCGAGTGGACAGCCAAGCCCCCTTTGTAACTGAAAAACTGAGGTCACATTTCTTGGCGCCGGCACAGGCCGCACTTTTATTCAGGAGCTTGCGATATGGGCCCAAAGGCCTGCAGGCAGATGACAGTTAAAGAACAGCCCTCAATTTAAAACCCAACGTTGCCTCTCCATTTTAAGCAGCCAATTTCTTGTTTATCATATAAGTTCAGCTCCTAAAAGAGGAGGTTGAAATCGTCCTCTCAGGTGATTCATAAAATGCCTTAAGTGAATGACCACGGACGATGATTTCAACTCAAAATCTTTACAGTTTTTCTGAATAAAGTCACCTACATTTTGGATAGCCTGAGGGTGGGTAAATTAACAACCGATGTTCATTTTGGGTACACTATCCCTTTAAGTAATGTCAGAAAATGGCACGTTCGTAAAGCCTGCACACAGTTGTAAAAACAGTTCACTTACACAAATGAAACGTAACATCATTTACCGACCCCTTCACGCTAGCTCTACATAGCACAGCTGTTGTACAGACTACTGTTATAACACTTTTGTTATTCATAGAGCTCAACAACCACATTCATTAATTTCTAATTAAGAAAGTAAGCTGTGGTTTGGAACAACATGAGAGTGAATAAATGACTTAATTTTATTGTTTTGTTTTGTTTTGCTTTTAAAGATCATTTAAAAAGAGCTGCGCAAACAGACACCCCTCGCCCTGTTACAGGTCCCTCTGGTCCACCCCAGTTGTTACCCATCCCAGTACCAAGACCCGAGCGCTTTTGTGTTGCAGGGACGCCTCACTGGTTGCGGGGCAGAGGGGGAGGGGCGGACAGACAGCCGGTAGCCTCGTGTCGTGCTCTGCCTGTCTCAATTCACTTGGCCGAGGCTCCGGGAGGCCCTGAAATAAAGCAATTCGATTCAGGATGGCCGGGCCTGAGGGGAATCGCAATGAGTGACGCACACCCAAAAATACAACAACACAATGCAGAAGAACCATCAGTGGTAATGAGGATGTGTCATGGACTGATGCGTACAAGCCTGTCTAAGACAAGACTCTGAAGACAAAGAGACTTTTAAAAAAAGTGCTTCGATTCATTCTGTTTGTGAATGCAGCGATCAAAATGTTCAGTGAAAATTATGATATAAACCCATAATGCTACAAACATAAAGGTAATTAAAAAACTAAAAACAAACATAGAAGTATTGAATAAATATAATTACAATATACTATTATTATTATTATATTAACTCATTTTATACTTCAAACTAATATAAATTCTAATAATATACAATTATAAAAATGTAACAATAAAAATATAAATATGATGCAGCATATACAAGTATGATAAACAAATGTGCTTTTTTGGCTGAATATCAGTATGGCTGTGATTCGTATGCATGCGCAAGAACAGAGAACATCCTGGGACCTAAATCAACTACACACACACACACACACACACACACCCATTTATAGCCAAATACATGGACAGTAAAATGTCTTTACCATCAAAGAGCGCTTAAGTGGCTTCTTAGGAAACCCTTAAATGCCTGTTGACTAGTGTAAGATCTCAGGCCACTTCAAATGACACGTGGAAGGGCTCATCACCAGCTGGACGCGAGGCTGCCCGTCTCAGACACCTGCCAATGAGAGCGCGGTACTGTTCACGCTGTCTCTGCTGGCAAAGCCACGCAACCACAAAGCCAAACTTCAGTCGAGTACAGTAAGCCATGCTAATGCCGGCAGAATCCTGAAGTGTGTTGCTGAGGGTAAAATGAGGTTACATATGATATACATTAAAATCATACGGCACGTGCTCTGTGCATGCTGTGTCGGATTCCGGAGGGATGGCCTACATTCCTAACTTACAGATCAATTTGGAAAACATGGCTTTCTTGAAACCCGACTGGAAAAACGTGTTTTCCTCTGCGACATCCATCCGCAGAGCGATTAACACAGAAAGCAAAAGCGACATGGAAACAGCAAATGAAATGGTAAAATGACAAGGCAAAGAAATATTCCGCAACGCTAGTTTTAATATGGCAACAACTTCGTCCGCAGCTCAAAATAATGTTTTATAAGCTAGACTGGGTAGAAATGGCTTTTGCTAGCGATCAAAAGCAGCCGAAAAATGGGCTTTTCCATGAGATCCACCCACACGCTCCTGCTCAGACAGGAAAAATGAGTAATATTGTACAGAACCAAATGGCTGACAGACATCACCATCCCACCACGTACAGGTGAATGATCTCGGTGTGTGTTCTCAATGCACTGCACGGACAAGCATATTGGCGTTTAAAATAAAGAGATTGGGTGAACCCAAGTATCTGTTATAAGCACTACGTGTGTAGAGTTTTCTAAAGAGGCGAATAAATACTACTAACAAAATACGACATTTTAAGGCTAAACCATAAAAAAAAGGAGCGATAAATGCATTCAAACAGAGGCTTCTTAACAGAACACAGCGCCAGGCTAAGAAATTGTACTTGGTTGGAGACAGCGAGCGACAGGCAGTTCATGCGGTTCCAAATTGGCACGTACGTCTGAAATAATTGCCCCCCAAAATCAAAAGAAAATGAGCAAGCCGAGCCGTGGCATCAGACATCAGGACACCTTTGGCTTCTGATTGCCAGCGTAGCTCGACACATCACGACATCACGCAGAGGTTTCTGAGAGACTCACTCTATGCATATTAATAAGTCTTTTTAACCAGGTAGAGGAGCTTTGAGAATTCAATTTTAACTCCGACTAATGGACAAAAACTCTGAGGTGTTTTTGCTGCCACACAGACTAAAGCCGATCTGCTTACCTGAGGGCTGGAGGTGAAAGTGGTCACATGATATCGGTGGAAAAGCGGCGAGGAGAATCAAAAAAGCATAACAGTGAATGTAAGTGCTTTAACAGCACTAGATCTGAAGTGGGTTTACTCTCCAATGAGAAATGCAAATACCGTCTGAACAGACCTAGACTGTGTTGTCATCATCGGTTTGTTGAGGATGGAAATTCCCTAATGGTTTGCTTCCGTTTCAGAACTAAAATAAAAATAATATTAACGGAATAAAAAGAACAACCGGCCTCTAATTGTAGTCCCTCTTTTAATGTAAGTTTTTTTTTTACATCAACACTTGTTTTATCGTTTACCAACATTTTTTTTTACCAACAAAAAGTTTCAAGCTGTCACAACAAGGATTGTTTTTGTACTAATTACCCAAAAGCACGCTTTGCTAAACCCATCAGGTCAGCTGCAGCAATGTGTATCTGAAAACCTCTTATTAGGACGTTGCCAGACAAACAAACACAGATGTTTGAATGCAAGTGGCTGGTTGACTTCAGCACCTGTCAACATTACTGAAGATCACACGTGCTTGTTGATCCACTGCAAGTGGCAAAACATTCAGGTCATTTCAAATGACTAGAGAGCTTGTTACTCAATATTTATCTCACCTTTTGCAGGAAGTACACTACACTAATCTGCAAAGCGTGTGCTGGTAATCCATCGATTTGATTAACAAATACTAGTTCAGAGCGTTCTATTTATACTAACAGACTTAAACTAAGACAAAAGAGCTTCAATGCCATAAAAATACTGTCACAATACTAAAAAAAATCTGACTGTGAATTTCTGTTTTAACAATGTGTCAGAATCAATCTTTCGTTTCAATATCCTGACCACCAATCAGACTCCCAGATTTCCAGAACAACATTTTTTTTCAGACAACCAGAAAAGCCAGATTTCTTAAAAGAACAGCCTTGGACCAACCATAACAATAACTCGGCTTTAACTTCCCATTATTGATTCTACTCGTCTCAAAGATTACATAAACGTTTCCAAGTTAGATGCAGTGAGAGCACACCAATGGTATTATCATGTGGTTTCGCGTTTCCCTTTCACTTGAGAGGCCCTGCCCTCTTGCCACACGGTCTCCCTTTTGTCATACCCACAATGCCTTGCATTTACCACCGGCAGCCACTCCTGGGGACTGCGCTTTTTACGATTCCACAGTCACCTGACACAACCTTGAAGTGCACCAAGGTCAGCGCACGTGCACACAAACATGGAGGCACACATGTAACCTTCATCCTACTTAACGTAAGAGAGTAAAATACACGCTTGAGGCCCACATTACAGACACGGGGTAAACTGAGACACCGTCAAGGTTATAGCTACTGATCAATTGCCTAAATTTGAACCAGTCAGGGATGTCTGGCCTGCAGGACATTTCTGTACTCTGCACATGCAGATATATTTGACAGAATCAGAGATTGCATAAATATTCTAAGACAATTAAATGTAACAAACTTAACATTTGCATATGCTTTACACAAAGAAAAAACAGGAAAACACAATAATGCACAAAGCTGTAATACTCAATGTTTGCTCTGTTAACAGTAATTAAAGTCCACCGATTTATGACATCTTCATGTGCATTTACATGCATATATTCATGCAACAGACACACTGCAGGTTGCCGATATGAATCACAAGCATATTAAGGCCCTTTAAAACGACTAACAATAAAAAGTGCAAAAACCTTCCACACATTATAGGAAGATACGTTTATATTGATGCATTTGTTAGATGCTGTTATCCAATGCGACTTACAGTGAATTCACGTTATATATTTTATAAGCATGTCTGTTCCTTAGGATTAGAACCCACAACCTTTGCGCTGTTAACGCAATGAGTTCCAAATTAGATATACGGTTTATTTTGCATCGTTAAATTAAGATAAGCATGTATTCACCAAGACAAGAACGGAATTCAGTCTGAACTCACGCAGGGAATGAGCAAGTTACATTCATGTCTACAATAACAGCCTTGAAGGAGTGGACAGGCTTTGTCTGTAACTTCCTGGGTTCAAACAGGCGGATGTGTCTTATATTGCGGTTTAGTTTACCTGCACGTTGACACACCCTGCAGCACCTGCCCGTTTATTTCACCATAGAGCGCGGACGTGTTTCCAAAACTTGTATCCTGCCTATGTAGACAGCATTACGGGTGCGCTCCGAATCAGCCTCTCTAACTTCGTGTCCGTAAAACACAGCTTTCTGAACGCGATTACGATGCCCCCAAATATTGTGTGTAGGCAGACAGCACACTTCATATTGCGACACAACCGGAACCTTCCTACTAACGAGGCCTGTAAACGAGCTGCAGTGTCCAACTGTTGCATCTACGCGAACTAGGACAACTTCACACAACTCGGCCAGCTTAACTTTCCATTGCTCTTCCTGCCCACAAACCAAACGAGAGTCCCCGGTTTGAACGCAAACGCGCTTTGGACGAAGCCAATGCATAGTCGTCCAAAACTACCAGCCAGAGAAAACGTAACAAGTTGTCAATTTAACAACTTCAAACGCAGCCATACGTACCAGCTGTTCAGACGTCTAGAGGAAAACGCGTTGACATGTAGGCAAGTTGCCGTTTTCAGCCCGTACTTCCCGTCTCAAGCGTCCGGTTAACGTGCGCAATGCGCGCACAGTGCCCGTTTATTGTTGTAAACTTTGTTGCTCTCCAGCGCTAGTCTGTACGGCAGCGAGCAGGCGCCATGTTTGTGTTTTGTTACTCTGGTGCGCTCTCGGGTTTCTCGCTCCGACTGCTGGAGGCGGATGGACCCGCCCATGAATGATTCGCTGCTCCACATACTTTACTCTCTCTCTCTCTCTTTTGCTGTCTGTCTTCCGCCCTGCATTGACTGACTATGCCCCCTATCTAGAGACAAGTGCGCACCACAGAGAACAGGTGGCTTGGTGCGGTTTTTATACGCTGAACACAATTGTACCACCATGCATTACGTATGCTCGTTTCTGGTGTGTTGCAGTCACATTTTCAACTCTTCCAGGCACGTTTGAAGAACAGAAAACAAACTTGATGTAGCACAAAGATGAGGGTTTGCAAAAAATAGCCTTTATTACAAAAGATCAACATATTAGTCAAGATTTACGTCTTACATCGTATGTTGGCAGAATGCAATTAGTTTGTACATACTAAGACTTTTAGTACAGACAGATGTAACTTATGAAAATGCAGTATGGCGAAATAAGCATTAGTTCATACAGTCACATTACAATAGTTTAATTTCAAAGTCATTGTGATTAGGCTGAGTGAGTAAAGAACATTTTAAAAAAACAAAAAAAAAACTAAGTTGTTTGGCAGATAATCCACATCACTAGTTCGTAAACCATTAGAGTCATTTAACATATGTTAGTATTCATCTAAAGATAAGTTAACCAAACTGGGCAGGCTGAGTTTCTCTGCGAGAGGAGGGGAAACACCCTCAAGCTTGTCCAAATCCAGGGAGAACAGAGTGTCCTCACCAGGCAAAAGGTTCAAAACTGGGCCCTTCCTTGAATAAACTGGGGACTTCAGTGAATCCGATATAACGCGATTCTTGAAAGTGGCTTTATTTAAAGTGGCTTCCAAAGACACCTGGGTCTTCTGTAGAGGAGGTTCTCCATCAGGAGACCATGACACAGTGGGTAACAGGGCAAGTTCTTGATCGTGTTCCTGGTTGCCCTGGATCTCCATGGATCCATCACTGTTAAATGACACCTCATCCACAAAAAGTTCCGGGAACTCCTCGTGAACAATGCTGAATTTAATAACATCACTGGAGCTTTGGCTGTTAAGAACCTCCAGCTGCGAGGAGTCCCATGACACAGTTGAGTGGAAGGAGGCCCCCTGCTGGACAGGAGTGGGCGTGCACGGAGGAAGGGTAGACGTAGAGTCAAACAAGAGAGATGGCTCTGGACTTGGTCTGTTCACCTCAGCCCCGGTTAGAGGCGTCTTAAGCCAAGACAGGCTGTCTTGCATAAAAGACGTTTGCTTTTTCTCAGCCAGGCCTTCCTCCACAGCTCTTCTCCAAGAACTCCTCACATCCTTAACTAGAGTAAGAAAAGTCACAAACATGAATCCAAAATAAATCTAGAAGTTTAACCAACACGTGACTTCTAAGGCCAGACGATTATAAACTGGTACTGAAGTAGACTCACTTAGACTTTCTGGTGTGCGGCACAGCTGCTTCCTGGTGGAAAAGGGGTCAGAAATGGCATTGAGTAACTGGCCCAGGTCCATGTCACTCCTTCCACTGACTGGACTCTTGATCACAGCATCTGCAAACTAAGAACCAAACTGGTGATTAAACTTTCAAACTTTTGAAGACTTTTTACCAAGCCGAGTGAAAACAATTTGCAGAAACAGTCCACTTGGGAGAACTACTATACTATTCCGGAGCACAATTTTAAAAGCACTGCAGTAATTCTTCAGTGGCTGTCTCAACTCCCGCTTAGCATTGTGACCATTTACTTTTATGCTAGCAGTTAAAATCCCACAGGCACAAGACCATTACGATCTCCACTGTGAGCTTTAATAGAACCAAGAAAAGGTAAAGATGATTGTCTGCTCCGTATCTGTCCGTGGCGATTTCCCTCAATTCGCACCGGTCATCAGAGAGCAGGTTTAATATAGGGAAAGCTTGTGATGGGCAGAGCACTGCTCAGAACTGCCTATGTATCAGTTTCCCAGAGCAAAACGTACAACATGCTAAAGTAACGAGCACAACTTTCAAGGCGAGTATTATAACTGTTGTATGCATCTCATCTACTGCGTAGTAGTTTCCTAAGGTACGTTGATATAACCTTTTCACACTCTTTGGTTCCTCTAGGTTTCTCCTTTCTACAAGGATCAAAAGTGCATGAAAACATACTTCGTTTGCCAAGTTGTCACATTCCAAATCAAGAATTTGAGCCTTGCTCTTCATGACGGAGGTCTTGGCCTTTAGGAGCAGATTCTTCCTGTGGCTAGCCTGCAAGAGAGAAAGATGCGAAACCCAGCTATTGAAAATGTGACAATGGAACGGTCTTCAACAGAAGAGTCCTATTTTGAAGTTCATCTTCATGCACAATAAGTTAAGGTTCAGAAACTTGTTACTTTTTTTTCAACTTAAGCATAGTCAAGTTACACTTATTAAAGGAATAACTACATTAAAAAAAAAAAATTATTTAACATTGCTTTCTTGCAAAAACCAGAATGATCAAATTAAAGCGACATCTAAAGTACATGCATATTGTTCAGTTAAATAACCAATATAAATATCAGTAACATTGTAACGTTGTGGTGAAGTGGGGTATTAACATGGAATACAGAGCAATTAGTAGTACGCAGTGTACTGTGTGTCAATACAGTTACCTGTACTGGACTGGGTGTCTGGACCACAGGTGGAACTTTAACTGAACGAGTCAAGGGAGTGTTACATGGAGGAACCTTAGAAGTTGTTTCCGTTCTTGGAGCAAAGCAATCGGAGGAAATCAGGACACTTCTGCAATCTGTATCTTCAGCTGGCAATGAAGTGCTGCTGCAGAATTAGGAGGTTAAACATCACTTGAGGGTAAACGGCACGGGATGTTAGAGACTTAACTACAGGAAAAAAATACGCCACATACTTTTTGAGTTCGGGCTCCAGGTGGACCGCTGGTTCTGGATGGGCTGTTGTTTCCTCCACCTCTGCTTTTCTCTTAAAGCTCTGCTCTAGCAGCTCTGAAGGAAGAAAGAGGAGGGCATTTTATTTTATCCAAAGCTAAATAAAAAAAACCTTATAAAAGGTAACTTGGTAACTTACTAGGTGGCTGGTGTGGATATTGTGAGATGATACTAGCTTTAAAGCTAGCATCAGAAGCTGGCTCAAATGACAGAGGAGCCATTGGAGAGACAAAGTCAAGAACCTGTTAATATTAACGAGATCATGGGTCAGAAACCAGAGAACTGATCATAAGCCAAACCAAGAAAATCAAGATACACAAACCAAACAAAACACAGCGGCAACTTCAAGCACACTGTATTGTTTAGAGTGGTTCTAGAAAGTCAAACTGTGTGGCCAACAAGCCATTTTTTTTTAAAGGATTTATAATCAAAATACCCCAAACAAAACTTACAGGTTCCTCATTAAGAAAAGTAATCAGGGGGCTGTTTTTTAAACACTCCGCCCACTTTTTTTCCCAGTTCTCCTCCAGCCTCCTAATGGAACCCTTGATCTCTGCTGCATCCTCTTTGACAAGCTTCCGCCTAGAACAGCAAAAAAAAGCAAAACACAAATGAAAACTAACTTAGACACGTTCAAATAAACCCAAACTATTACCATACTTAATAAAATAAATAAGATAACTATGTTCAGAAGCTAACAAATACGTGAAGCTCCAAAGACGTTCTGTCTCTGACTGCTTCCACCGTTTTTAAATACACCAGGTGACTGAAATGAGAGGGCGTGGCCACAGATTACCAACACATGAAACTAATCAAAGGCTTGTCGTCAAAGACCAACTTTCAGGTGATGACAATTTTTTGTAGTTCTATTAATTTGTCTGTTACATTTTTGTGCGACATTTAACAATCAGCTTTGAAATTAATCCAGTACTGTAGTATTTACATTCTACATGTAAAACATTCTAAATGTAGAATAGTGGAACATATAAAAGACACACGATGTCATCCATCACATTTCTGGTACCTTATGAGCTTGAGGTTTTCTTTGGAACGGCTGAAGAGCAGAGCCTGTTCCTGGAGAGCCTGGAGGTCGAGATGTACAGTAGGTCCTGCTATCTTCTCTCTCTCCTCTTTAAGGATGTTCAGACCCTCGTTCAGAAGTTCCAGAAAACGTGTGAGAACAGGCTGGCCTGCCTCATACAAGCTACCAACACTGGACTAAAGACACAGACAGAACGTTCATCAAACACCAAACTAGAAATACTCCCCCATTAAACATTTAGGACAGATATCATGCTCATTAAAGACACAAAACTTTCACATTTTACACTGGGCGTGTATCTCCTGCACTGCTGTCAGTGGTAGTGCTTTTGTGAATCTAAAGGCATCTCGTTTCTGAACTAAATGAGTGGGAACTAAATGAGGCCGGGTACAGCGATGGTTTCTTGACTGTCACATATGACAGACTTCTGTGTTACTAGTCTGAATGAATTATTAAAGCTCTCAAAACAATTATGTCATTATAATTTGACTTTCTAAATAAACTGACAGCCAGTATAACCTTATAAGTAATCTAACATAGGGTTTTGCTATATAACGGTATTGGCAATAACAGTGACATTAAAAATCTTGATTGATACCATGTTAGTTCTACACATGATAATATTGTAAAAAATTCAGTGTTAGTACATGACTGACACTCCAACACAGTAGGTGGCGCTATTGCACCTATTTAGCCTAATAGCAACAATGGTTACAAAGTCACTCTCTTACTTCCTACACCGGTATTTTATGTGTGATTCACTGGCCGAAATAAGAGAAAACACTGAAAAAACAACATTAGACTTTTTAGCATGGTTTTTATTTCAATAGATACCGCGATAATACGCCATAATATGTAGTGAAAATCTGTTTCCTTCGTTTTTTCTGCAGCACTCACCTGGTGTGATAGCTGTTCCATTCTCTCACGCAGAACTGTAGGTATCTTCACACTCAGATCCTGCCCATCTAAGGTGTACTGGTCCACCTGACCCCGGATCACACTCTCCACTACTCTTCGCTCTCCTTCCAGGGTGGACACCACTCTGTCTGTCTCAGCCCAAAGGCCTCGAACCTGAGAACATAAACCAGTCAAATAGTGTAACATGGTACTGCTAGAATGAGGATTAATGCGAAACAGCAATATTAACTTAATAGTAACATTCCCGGGTTAATAAAGTGAATGTGAAAATGTGACACAAACCTTCTGATATTTTGCAAGAATTTCTCCCTCCAAATCTGTGTTACTGACTTGTTCCCTACAAAAAAGAAAGACTGTTTTAAATAATTTGAAAAGGATACAGTGTGGAATTTAATTACTTAATTACAAGATAAATTAGAGATAAATGTGTTTAAAAAGGATTTACTTAAGCAAATGATCATATTTGGCATCTTCTGCATCAAGGTCCCTCAACGACTTTTCCAAACCCCTGAAAGCAAAGCAATTTTAATCATTTAATTAAAAATAAGTTTAATCATAAGTTTAATCATTACAGTAGTATTCTTTATTTGTTCAAATAATAGATTACTCTTATTGTAATCTATTTTTAATATTTTTTAAAGATTTTACAAGTTAAGCAGAATGTGGCTTTTGAATATCATAAAAATGCACGTTTAAAATATGTTATGGCAATATTTAGTGCAATCGTGATAAAAAATATGCAGCACCTGCGATACAATAATTGTGAATTTTGGTGTACATGTGTACTGTCCAACCCAAGTCAACTGGCTTTCTATTTACATTCAAGCAGCAATCCATAACTTTTTGTGTTGAACAAATGGGTACATTGATCATAATGACTTATAATTTGAGCTGTCTGGTCAGATTTCTCAGGAAATGTCAGTTTGGCTTTATTTGACTTCAACATGCGTAATGAAAAGCACGCAAAGTAACCTGCAATTTTATGTTTCCAACAGAGGTGGCGATAGAGAGGTAAAAGCTGCAGATTGCCGATCCTAACATTCACAGACACCACAAACACAGTATAGAAATTCTATTAATGTAACAATCCACTTACTTTGCTTTTTTCTGATAATCTTTAATGAGTCGGTCCTGCTCTACAGTCACTCGCTGGAACTGTCTCTTCACCAGCTGAAATCTCTTCATCTCCAACTCCTGTGAACCTGCTGGAACTGCAGCAGCTTCTGGAATCCAGGTGCCGTCTAAATATTTATGGGAGAGAGGTGGAAGATGATCATATCCATTTGAAAAACATAACCTAAGCATCACAATTCAAACACACCGGAATAACAGACAGAGTTACACGGAGTGTCATAACACCCTTTAGCTGTATCCATATTAACACATGTAATGTAACACAGCCTCTTGTGCCTTATTGATGATATCGTATTAACAAGAGCATACTTGTGGTAAATGTCTTCATTGTTTTCAGCATGACATGTTTGGCTAAGTGAAGCAGCAAGCTGATGCATCTTGGTCCAGAAGGGGAAAGCAAATGTGACGCGGCCACCTTTGGAAAAGCGTTACCTTCTTCATTCTACACATACAGAGAAATGACAACAGTTCAGTTCGGTATGAAGCCTAGCTGCTAATGCAAGTTTGTACATCAGTACAACTTTGTCCTCAATTTGTCTTTGACAACATGAACAAGACAAACATAATATTAGCGCTATTATGTCATGCAACATTAAACATACAAAACCACCGCAAAACACATACCGCTATTTCTTGAAGCCATCCAAAAGTCACCTTGCGAAACTCAGCATCACGTTTATGATCCCAAACTGGCCAGCAATGTCTATAAATAACATTAAACACTAGCGGTGTTGAATCTGTAATACTAGTAAGACAGCAAAACATGTTTTGACAGCAACACGGTTTTACCTGAAAACGTCTTGCACGCGAGCGGAGTTCAGTTTCTCAAATAAAAAGTGGATAACGATATAAAAAGCCTCTTTGTTCGGCTTATCAAACATACTCCTGTAAAATGACAGACAACGAAAACACAAAGATACTGTATAAAAACAAACGCAGCAAATATACATATCAAAAGACAACGATAGAGAAACTCCTTTTTAAAAACTGACAGCACAAGGTAATCAATAATTCTCCGATCAAGTGTAATTAAACTAAACAAAGTTTGTGATATAAATATCCCGACATATTCTTTATGCATATACAAACTAGTGTTTGCGTATTGTACAGTCAAGCACACAGAATGAAGACAAAAAGCTAATGGTAATAACTATTCATTCATAAACACACAGCAAGTTTATCGACTTACGCGCCCAGGTTTAGATGTTTTATGTTTTTAGCCGTGATGTCCGGTCTGAATTCGAGACTCTGGAGACACCACCATAAATATTTGCCGTTTGCCTTCTGGAGTTTAGACATGTTGTCTTGTAAAGCAGCGGCCTAAGCAGCCGCAGGTTTGCACGACTAATAACTCGCCGATTTAGCAGAAAACCGCGTCCAAGCTAGTAAGTAAAACGCTTTAACATCATAGCAAACGCTACTGGGTGCGACTAACTCAATACACAAGCTGAATAAAGTGTTTACATTTACTCAATAGCGAACGAGACGACTTCCTTCTAACCGCCAAATTATTTGAGCTTGTCTACTGCGCCCGTGGCCGCGTCTCAATACGTGTGCGGCCACGGTCTGGTTGCGCTCGTTTAAGGCCGATTTATATTTCACATGAATCGGATGAAAGCCAAATGCCTGGAGCTTCCTTCAGCGTTGCACGGGCCGTTCACTTTGTTTGCAGATCTGCATTTGTCGTACATTTTGTTGCACAGGGCGTTCATTACGTCGTGTATTGGAACACGACCATTGGCATTGGGCGGGGCTTCTGTGACGTTAGAGTGCGTGGTACGGCAAGCGAAAGCACAAAGCGTCGTTTTTTGCTTTTGATGACACACGAATTTGTTGTAAAATTAACTTTTATTAAAGAAAAACGTTAATAATTTTGATGCTACGTATGTAAAAGATGGCGTGTTTATCGGAGATCACATCCTTATGTAAAATCGCAACAATACCGTTTTATCTCTGAGGATCTCTGAGTTTAATCGGAAATCCTGGATACTTCTGTACTTTTTGTCTGTACTGGTTTATTATGGGGATGTCATACTCATAAGTGTGAGTGCTGTAGGCAGCCACTAGGTGGCCATCATGGGACTTCACAGAATCAATGTGTAATCTGTACACTTGTGTAATCTCTGAATTTCATCAAGTCTGAGCCCAGAGTCATTTACTTACCCGTCATTATATTCCAAAGTCATGTTTACTGTCTCATCTATGGTTGTTATGTAAATTAATGACAGCAGTTAGCTACAGAGCACCACTTGTGTCAGATCAACAAATCTGGACAGGCCTTGTCTAATAAATACTATGTTTGGGTCAATATTTGGCAACACGAGACCAGGATCCATTTTTGTTTTCTTATTAATCCATATGTTAAACAAGCAATTGCCATGAGCAGTTTACTGTTATCTATGGTCAATGAAAGTTTATATATTCAATAGTTGAAGTTTATATACATCATATACATGATGTATTTATATATGTATATTCAGCTGAGAAGTACAGAAACCAGTTCTCTTTCCTGTAGTTCCTCCTGGCTGCATCACTTCTTCAATAATGACGCATTCCTTGATGCAACGGCATAACATTGGTACATGCAGTACTGTTGTTTATTGTTGATCAGCATTGTTACGTGGTGAGAAATGTTATTTTAAATAACATTTACAGGTTATTCTCAAAATCTAAGATTATCTATCAGAAAAGAGAGGGTGAAAATAGCACAGTTAAGACAGTCATCTGTTGCTACGGATCACTTGACAGCTCTACTCCAGTCAGAGTTTGCATTGTAGTTTATTTGTTTACATTTTCATTTTTGCATTTGGCAGATGCTTTTATCCAAAGCAACCTAAAGTGTATTCAAGGCATACTTCCTTTTATACATATGTGTGTTTCCTTCAGGATTAAACCCACAACCTTTGCCTTGCTAATGCAGCGCTCTACGAACTGAGCTACAGGAACACATACCAGGAACACATCTCGCTTTGGATAAAAGCGTCTGCCAAAATGCGTAAACGTAAACATACAGAGCTACAGGAAATGGTGAGGGGACTTTTAATGAATATCTTTTGATTAAATCCTTTACACAAATGCAAGTGGAAATGTTGCAAGTTCCCACAACTTGAATTGCATTCGACAACACAGTCTATATGTAACCCTGTAGGACTGTAGGTGCATAATCTCACGTACCTATTCTTCAAACAGACCAAACAATGCGCAAAGTAAAACCCACACAGACGCGCACGCATCACACTGACACAGAAAACCATAAGCCAGGGCTCCTCTTCCTGTTCTATTCAGATCAGATACGGCAGAGCTGTGTAGCGCAATTCAAACTTACATTAGCCGTTCAATGTGTTTGGCCAAAACACAAAAGTAGGAACATAGAAACTAGTGTTTTATTTTGGGGGTGATATTTTAAAGCTTGTCAGAAGACATTGATCTGATTTTCACACTGACAGCAGAACATGATGCTTGTGGTTTTAATGTGTCTCCTGCTGTACATACACACAGCTCAGAGAGGTGAGTTCACTGTCTTTACCATGAGTATCAGTATCTTTACTATGAGTATCAGTGTCTTTACTATGAGTATCACTGTCTTTACTATGAGTATCACTGTCTTTATGAGTATCACTGTCTTTACCATGAGTATCACTGTCTTTACCATGAGTATCACTGTCTTTACCATGAGTATCACTGTCTTTACCATGAGTATCACTGTCTTTA
>JAZGTJ010006688.1:2884-24376 GCA_036877575.1 Botia almorhae | reverse complement strand
TAAAGTTAGCTAGTTATTTATCAGCACTGCATAGTGATACGTACAGAAGATAAATACACAGGTGTTTCACATCATAACTGTATATTTATTTCAGCGGAAATGCTGTAACAACAGAAATTTTCACTTAAATGTACAGGGGTATTTTCTGCAAATTATTTGAGTTCTTTGCAGTATCATAGCTTATCACATATGCATTACAACATTAACTGTTCCTGGAATTAAAAGTCACAGTGGCCCTTTTCACTTTTTGACATTTATTATGTTAGTACTACATTACAGGTTAAACTAACAATTCCCTGTCAACACAGGAACACAGGAAGACATGCTTTTAATCATATTACTAATAGTACTGCATACTAAAAACATCAACTTGCAATAACCCTATTTAAAGGCATTTGTTATATCACAAACATTGATAAAACATTGGATGTGCTTGGTTTATCAAATAAAGGGTTAATATCTGTGCAGCATAAGCAATAATCATGTTTCTTGTTTCACTTTCCAACCCGTTTCTCTGTTCCCCTGAAGTGTAGATTCTACTGTAGTCCACTAATTTCTGTACAGGGATTTCCCCAAACTATTAACCAGCGCAGTAACAAAGCTTTGTCACAAAAGAGTTATTATGCCACATGTTGCCCTTCTTGTTTACCGATTTCTTAGGTGACCTGTATAGTTTGTGCGGAGAAAATTATCTGATGTGTGTTATCATGTAGACAATTACCAATAGATCTGTTTCACACACTGAGAAATTAGACAGTCACATTTCTTTAATTTTCTTAAAGGAATAGTTCACCCAAAACTAAAAACCAAACCTATTGTCTGTATTTTTTCCTTCGAATAATGGCACCTTTAGACCTCAAGCTAGACGTCAGAGACATCAAACATCATTGGTTCTTACATGTTTTATAACCAATTATCTCTGATGCCAAACCTGAGAACACCTCTGCCATATTTGTTTTGGTCAATGTCACAAAAACATGAAAACATGAAAACATGATATATTAGCCAGACTCATGTTAACATGTTAAAATGTAACATGTTTACTGGGTTAGTCTAGTGTGTACTGGTAGAAACCTTTACACTAGTACAGGTTTTCAAAAGTTATGTTATCGTTTCATCCTTTTGCTCAAATGATCAACCCATAATCAAAATCTTTTGGTGGTTTTTAAGGCTGTTCTCATGCATCACAGCTGAATAAAAGTAACTGTCACAACATTCTATTGTCTAAGTCTACTGACCACAGAGCAGGAGATAAAATAATCTCACATGCATCATTAAAGCCATTCATACGTTACAGCTTTGTGAAAATTAGCTAAATTATATGAACTATCCATCTCAATAAAAAGAGTTAAAAAAACAAATGGTATTCAAATCTAACAGTCATCCTAATAATGCTAACAATAGGATTTCAATATTTATCTGGATCTTTGTTACACGCCAAATACTAGTTGCTGGTAATTACAGATAATAAATAATTGCTGGCAGTTAAATCCCTAAAGTGAAACCCCTTGATTAAGATTAAAAAAATCCAAATACCCACAAGGCTTTGAGACAGACAGAACAGAAGGGAGTGGTTGTAACAACTGCCCATACCGTTAAACCCAGCTGTATGTTTGATTAATATAGATTTGCATTTGGATAATGGGAGGCTGGCACAGTGTCTTTAGTATTCTGGTAGGAAGGAGGAGGAGGAGGCGAGTGAACGAGAGAGAGAGGGAGTTTAGAGGATATAAGGTGACAGCTCAGTGAGACAGGTGTGTATTACAGGTGATGCACTGCCCCACCCTCTGTTCCAAGCTCTTATTCAGCAGTTATATTCCACACAGTCTTTTCTGTTGTCACACATTCAAATCTATCTTAATCATTGGAACTACATCAAGGTAATTAAACATTTATGTTATACGTTTATGTGTATGATCAGTCGTGTGCTGATGTTGCATCTAGGTATTTATTTTATACCTATAGTATTTTTGTTGTTATTTTCGTTTGTGTTTAAGGTTTTTGGTTTGTTTTCTTTGGATTGTATTTTTGTCACATACAATTACACAAAGATTGTGATTAAGTTACATTCTGACAGCATTCCATTAATTCAAACAATCTGATGAGGATTTTTTTTAACTCATCTGCCTTATCTGTCCATGTTTTTTTTCAGATGTTGGCAACCCTTGAAACTGTGAGTATTATTCATACATCTGTTGTTGTTTGACTGAGGGGAATATGTTTTGGAAAACAAAGCAAGTAAACAACTAACAGTGTGCTTTATTTGTATTTTTACAGCACTGAATCTACAATCTGTAGTTTTTATTTAAATTACATTAATACAAATATACACATGTCATTAAGCAGCAAAACACTCTTTTATATTTTGATATTTATTTACTAACAGTACTGGCGATGACACCACAATAACAATGATTAATTCTGTATACTATGATATTTATTTATCATGTTATGCATGCAGATTTTGTTGTATTAAACAGATGTTGCTTAAACCATACTTAAAATGTATGAAAAATTCTAACAAGCTTCTGTTTGTTAAATGTTTTGCCTAAACAGTGTGCTTGTGTTCAAAATAAGTGCCACTTGGTTTAATGTTTTGTTGTTTAAGACCACTGTACATACAGTATGTTCGCGTATATACATGATCTACATACTACTTTGCCTGTCAAAATAATGCATAATGTAACTGGAGCTGTTTTGTCAGACTCACTATGCAAACACAATTTCACCTCTAGCATTATTGAGCCTGTAGGGGATTTACACACATTCTCTGGAATGTCAAAGTTAGCTGTACCTTTTTACAACCTTCTGACTTTTAGATATTCCTGTTAAACAATTCTTGTATGTTTATATATTCTTGTATTTTTTAGTATCAACAGGAAACTAACATAATGGAATGAGATTAGAATAGTTTTAAGAAACTTTCTTTTATCCATAATTCATTCATCCATCCATTTATTCCATTAATGGTGTTTAATGTCTGTACTGTATCTAATTCCATTTTTAGATGCATTGATTTGATATGTTTCTAAGTACCCACAGATTCAATACTTTCACGATCCAGGCCCCAGAGAGACGTCGCCCAGGAGTGTGGACCTTGATGTGATTGAGGAGTACTTGCAGGAGCACTCACTGGAGGTGATGTCAGGAGCATGTGTCCAGAGGAGAACTGAAGAGGAGCACAGCATGGCAGGTGAGTGTTAGAGGGAAGCTGAGGAAGAGCTACTTCTGTTTTGTACATTCAATGACGGTGCACTTTCAGTTTTGTATGGTGTGGCATTTCCTCTTACAAGCTGCTGGTTTGCCCCACAAGATGTAAATTCCATGTCACATATGATGTAATAAAAGAAACCATAGTTTAGTCAGGGAAAACTGTTCAAGTAGAGGAAAATTACTGACATAAAACTGCTTAAAGCTGAAGTGTGTCATCTGCAGCACTACCATCATCAAACAGAATTCCTAAAAAAATTATTATTTTTTAAAGAGGTTTCTCAAATAATTTTTCCATCTGGGTCAGATAGACAAATAGCCCCGCCCCAAACTCATGCCATTGGTTGAGCCAATATGCCTATGTCGGCTGCTTAAACAAAGTAATGTTTTGATAAGCATTGTTGTTTTAGCCCGCCAATGTCAGCCTACCAATGACATAAAAATGTTCACCTAATGTCATCTTTAAACCACATAAAATGACTCTAACTTTAGTCAGTTTGCTAGCTGTGTGCGTGTTTTGACAGTAGTGAGTAGCATATGTGATAATGAGTGATTTGTTTCTATAGAGAACAGCTGGTCTGGTCACTATCCATATGAATGGCATTATGGTGGAGTAGCAGAGACAGAAAACACACATAATCAACATACTCAGCAGCAGCAGACATGGCACTGTCAGTCCATTCTTAATGAGTGGGTAAGTCCCACACAGAATTAGCAGAATGAGAAAAGAATAAGATAGTCACTACTAGTTGTTATTCATAACAATCTGTGTTGTAGGGACACTGCCAGTATGACAAAAACCAGTGCAGCGATTCAGATTCTCTGTCTACCTGTTCTGGTTGCCAAGAATTTCCACTGTCTCCAGTGACAGATGGGAAGGGACAGATCGCCTCGGGTAAGACATGCCACTGTCAACTGTCCTATTGTCATTTGGCTTTGGGAAAAAATATTGATTTCTGAGAATTTAATTGTTCAATTGTTTTAAATTGAATTAAATCAAATGATTTACCAAGTCGTCTCTTAATGGTGTTACTGTTGCCATTATTCCAATGAGGTTGTATAGAATGTGTCAAGTTATATAAATATGTTTTATTGTTTATGGTTACAAAGTACTATATAAATTCCTGTAGACATTAAGGATATTTTGACCCGGGACTATTATTTTTCACCCCAGAAATGACAGTAGAATAATAAAACTGAATTAATAATAAATACATACTTTTTTAGGTAAAAGGAAAGAACGGCTATTTAAATTTTTATATGAGATGCTGCAGACACCAGAAATGCGGAGCTGCATTTGGTGGGTCCAGTCTAACAACGGAACTTTCCAGTTCTCCTCCCAGAACAAGGAGAAGCTGGCAGAGATGTGGGGCAGACGCAAGGGCAACAGAAAGACTATGACCTACCAGAAAATGGCTAGAGCCCTACGAAACTACTCAAGAACAGGAGAGATCTGCAAAGTAAAGCGCAAACTCACCTATCAGTTTACTGAGAAAACACTGAGAGAGCTGCAGATCAACTCGCAAAGATTTATGGGTAGTTAATGTGGCATCTATCCATTAGGTCAGTTTTCTCTAACTGAGAAAATATTAATAAATACTGAGTATTTTATAGAGAATGTTTTTGATTTTAAATAGAATGGAATCATAAACACAGTACGTTAAAGTGACAGATGAGGGAGAATTTTAAATGTGTAAATCTAAGGATTGTTGACCTTTAATACGTTATATGTAGTCATAAATATGGTTTTGATTTTTTGATGTGCCAATTTTGACCTTTTAATTAAATGTAAATACACCTTTTGTGCCTAAATAAAAATATTTTAACAGTAAAGTTAAATTAAATATAAATTATAATTATACATATAATAAAAGGATGAGTGTGCTAAATAGTTAATATTTTTAGTCAGAATTAAATGTTTTTGATGAAGTCTTAACAATGACAAATCATCTTTAAGATAACTTAATCTAATGTGTTATAATCCTAAAAATGTTGCAGATTCCAGAAATGATCACATATAGTAACTTGGACTTGTTTGTTGTGTATAGTTCTGTTAAAGAATGATTAAATCCCACGTTATAGGAGATAAATAACCTCACTGTACCATATAAATATAAAACCTGTCCAAAAACATAGAATTACCATGGTGTATGTACAAAATAATAGCAACATAATAATTACTGATTCTGTCTGAAGTAAACAATGTAGTACTTAAAGCTATTACAAAGGTTTTAAATGAGCAGTCATTATGTCTGAAAATATAGGTCATATATGAATAGTAAATATTTCATGCAAATACATTTAATGCATAACTTGATGCCCTGTGAAGTGAGTCACAGATGATGTACAGTTGGACATAAACAGATTTATCCCTTCTAGTTCAAATAGATCAGACCCTGTAGACACTCAACAGAGTCTTATACTGTATCATCCATCTGATTTCCAGCCCTCATCAGAATTCATCATCTCACCTGCTTCATATTCTTCATCTGTGTTTGGTTCCAGTCTGTTGCTTTCTAGCATGGGTCATTACCTAAGGACTGATAAACCACTAATAAACTGTTAAACCATGCTCACAAGAGCCCTGCATGTGCTCCGTCTTATGGCAGTTTACCACGAGTCCACCACACACATATTTACTCACATATGGCCACATATGCAAAGCATGTGTACACTAGAAAACCACCAGTGCAACAGAATTGTTAATGATTGACAGGAAAGAAAAGATGTTATTTGTAATAGATGTAATACATCAGAGATGTGCTGTTAAAGCAACAGGGACTGAAACCGCAGTCTAATTAATAACCAATGTCACCTTTTTTAACTTTTATATAGTTCACTAAAAACCTCTAGTTTACTAAATTCGTTAGTATACTAAAGTATACTAAGGCTGCCGCTATAAAGACCACACCCTGCTAAAAGGAGGTAATGTGTGGAGATGAGGTATAGACTAACAAGGCTGTACTACCTATGGGAAGGTCCTACCTACTGAGCGCTGAGGAAAAGACACGGGTTAACCGACAGGGAGAATACACATGTGGGATTACCAAGGGGGAATTACTACACATGGGGCACCTAGCCCACCACAAGGGCTGACTGTGGCATACACACGAGTACTGGGCCTGGCCTAAGGCTCCTCCGCTGAGCATGCCTGCCGAAAGGTGCTGGAGGAATCACAACACAGGGATCACCAGGGTTCACCTATCCAAGTGAAAATGCAAGCGAAAACACAAAGCACATCCTCCCGTCCACTACCTAGTGGGCCCCAACACACGGGAGGATATGGGCTCCACTCTGAGATTGTGAAACTTGGAAGTGGTAGACCAACCGATGGCAGCCACTATGCAGTGGGCCAACCTCTGTTGGAGATGGCCTTTCCCTTCTGCCGAGCTCTGAGCAGACAAAGAGCTTCTGAAACTCAGAGCTTCTGAAACTCAGAGTACGGTCCCCAGAGAGGGTGATCTTGGGGGGCTTTAGTCTCCAGGCGCCCAGTAGGAATCTGATGACCAGCTCATGCTTTCCTGAATACATACCTTCTACTTGTAGGTGATGGGCTGAGATAGCAGCCATGTACATCCTCAGGGTGGAAGGGGACAACCGCTGTTCTAACCCTTTCTGTAGTGAGGAAAGCACAGAGCTGACTGGGCAAGTGTGGGGGTCTTCTCTGCGGGAAAAACACCAGTCAGTGAAGAGGCTTCACTTCAAGGCATAAGCCCGCCTGGTGGAAGGAGCCCTTGCCTGAGTGATAGTGTCCACCACGCCTGGGGGTAGGTCACTCAGGTCATCCACGTCCCGTCCGAGTACCATACATGGAGGTTTAAAAGATCGAGGCGTGTGAGCCAGATAGTGCCCCGTCCCTGAGAAAGAAGGTCCTTCCTCAGGGGAATCTGCCAGGGAACAGTATTCGCGAGGAACATCAGGTCCAAAAACCAGGTCCGGGTGGGCCAGTATGGCGCAACCAGCAAGATCTGCTCCATGTCCTCCCTGAAAGGAGGCTCACTGGGGGAAACATGTATTTGCGCAGGCCCCCGGGGCCAGCTGTGGCCAACGCGTCTGTGCTGAGGGGAGCTTCAGACAGGGAATAGAACAGCGGCCAGTGGGAGGACTCCTGGAATCAACTCCAGATCAGCTGGACTGCCTGGGGATGGAGTCTCCACTCTCCTGGGCTTGACAGCTGCTGTGAGAGCATGTTGGCCGCACAGTTGAGCTTGCCCGCAATTTAGGTGACGCGAAGCAACCCATTTGACTCCAAAGGAGTTGATGGCAGGCGAGTTGAGACATGCGACGTGAGCGTAGACCGCTTGGTGGTTGATGTATGCCACTGTCGCTGTGCTGTCCATACAGACTAACACATGCCTGCCCTGCAGTAATGGCTGAAGCCAGCGCAGAGCCAAAAGCACATGCCAAAACTCGAGGCAATTTATGTATGCACACAGCACCCCAGCCTGTCTTGGAGGCATCTGTTGGCATCTGCCTGGACACTTGTTCTAGGAGCTTCCTGGGCCATAAAAAGGCAATGTCCAACCAAGGGCTGAAGGTTTGGCAGAAGTATGGTGTGACAACCTTACGGTGTGTGCCGCAGCGTCATGGCCATCCTGTGCAGCCCCAAGGAACCAATCCTCCAGTCGTGAGCACTCTGGACTGGGTGGAGGGCTCCACTCCAGTCCAGTGGCCGCAGGGATGCCCGGGTAAGCATGGCTGTCAACTCTGGGTCTGACTCCAGAGGAATGACCCAGCCCGAAGGGGGAAGTTCCACCTCGTCCTCAGAGAGAAGCAGCCCACTCTTCAAAGCAGCAATCAGCATCCGGTCCTCATCTGGAGCACCAAAAATGATAACGGGTCCCGTAGGGGGGAGCACGGCCATCACCTGACAGCTCTAATCTCTTCTAATCTGATTTTTGGTATTTGGATTAAAGTTATGTGATTGGGGTGTTGATTTTGATCATTAAATGATCAACTTTGATCATTTAATTAAAGTTGATTAAATAGGCCACAACTTTGGGCAGCAGTTGTGGCCTACTGGTAAGTGAGTTGGTCTAGTAATCAGAAGGTTGCTGGTTCGATTCCAGCACTGGGGGGTTGCAACTGAAGTGCCCTTGAGCAAGGCACCTAATCTCCAATTGCTCCCCGGGTGCAGTAACGTGCTGCCCACTGCTCCGGGTGTGTGCGTGTTCATGACTTGCGGGTTAAATGCAGAGGTCACATTTCAGGTATGGGTTACCATATTCTGACAAATAGGTCACTTTCACTTAATATCAGAATTTTAAAAATACAACAATCTGTTGGTTGTACCTTAAGGTGGTGTAAGTTTCTCTAGAAGTGGTCAGGTATTGAAGGGTATGGCTGTTAGGAATAGAATACTAGTGTGCAGTACTATTTTCACTAAAAGAGAAATAAACTATAATTAAACAGGACTAGCTGTGATGACCATTGACCATTGATGTCGCATCCAGAAACAGCTCTTTTTATCTGATAAAATAAACAAAAAACACAGATAATTGAGAGTGGGAAGTCAAACCAAGCACATTGCATCATGGAGCACAGTATTCTGTGTAGTGTAGTATTTGGGGCAGTATTTGTGCAGTATTCTGCACCGAATACAGTAGGCGCAGGAATTTCATGTATACAAAACATTTGCAAACATGTGCAAAGTTTACATTATAATAGCTATTCCAAATATTGCCTAGTCTGCAGTAACCTCCCAGCAACCAATATGTTCAGCACAATTTCCATAATTTGGATTGTGACCTGGAGTTTAACATCATTATTTCTGTGCGCCTGCAAATGGAATTAGTTGATGAAATACAGATGTGGCTGTGAATAAAATTGTCTGTTCGGAACCAAAGCTGATGAGTGGAAATTAAACCCCAAGAGATGCTGAAGATGAGGGTGTGGGTGTGTGTGTATAGAGGAGACCAGACCAGATGGTCACAGACATCTTTATATCCATCTTGTGCTCATCTTCAGATTTTGCTCCTAAGATATTTTCCAAGCAAGCCCTGTTCAGTTCATTTTATCATGGCCTGGCTGGTCTACACATCACTGGAGCTCCTCATTGCTCTTGCATGCTGCCTGGGAAATGTTCTGGTCGTATGGGCCGTGTGTTTGAGACGGACCTTCCGTCAACCCACCTTCTGCTTTGTGGTGTCTCTGGCCATTGCTGATTTCCTAGTGGGGGTTGTGGCAATTCCCCTTGCTGTGCTGGTGGATGGGTGGGTGGAGACACCGTTCCATGCCTGCCTGGCAGTTAGCTGTGTGGTGCTGGTACTGACCCAGGCTTCTGTGCTCTCACTCCTGGCCATAGCTGTGGACCGATATCTGCGTGTTTCAATACCACTCAGGTAAGAGTCTCATCATCATGATTACAGTATAGCATGTATATAGATGACAGTTTTGCAAAGTAATATAAATACTGTAGGTTCCCAGACTGGCATGTTTTATTGGTCCACAAACAACAGTCCTGTCAATCAAACAGTCCTAACCCCAACCCATAATGTTACCCTTTAAATTAAGTACCCCCAAAAATGGGATATTATAGGCATATAATAGGATTATAGGATACTATAGGATAGTCTGTTGAAGCCATTCTGCCTAAATTTTATTGGTGGATTCAGAATGTTGTTTTAGGACCAACAAGGATGTTGAATTTTTTCCACTAAATTAAGACCACCATCTACTGTATACACTTATTATTTTGTTTGTCATAAAGCTGTGCAAAGCATATTAAAATTGGTTTGGTTCACAATTGCATTTAAACAATGCTAATTTGTACTTCATTGTTCTTTTATTATTGTTTACTATAAATTATAGCTACATAAGAACAACATAAGATATTAACAAACTAACTTGGTAATGTTATGTAATGTAACTAGAAAGTTATTGAAAATCTACTGTGATTTAATTGACTGGTGACGTTTATGCATTACATAACATATAGCAATATAGCCATGGTTCACACACTTATTATACTGCATTTATCTAAACAAGCTGCTTAGTGACCTAGATCACTCCTATATTCCCAACTCACTCCTCACAGACACTTTTCCCACATTCCCTCTACTTCAAAACAAAAGCCACTATGCATTGTCCTAATATCTTTTCATTATAAATTAAAAAACATACTAAAATACTAGATAAATAACACATATAATACATACTAATTTATGACATAATCATTATTTTATACAGTTTATGATATGTATCATAATTTGATACAAAATTATTAATTGTAGCTTATAGGTTTGCAGTAGTGGATGCAAATGTTTATGGTCATCTTAAATGTGTTTCCAGCTATCTATTTAAGTGGTTGACTTAAACTGTGTCCCATGCCTACAGGTACAAAGAAATAGCCACTGCGCAACGTTCATGTATTGCAGTGGGCTTGTGTTGGCTGTTTTCTTGTGTGCTGGGACTTATTCCACTTTTTGGCTGGCATAATGGCGATTCTCTCACGTATCCTTCCCTGAACTCTTCTTATATCAACTGCACCTTCTTGGCTGTCATCTCACTGCCCTACATGGTATACTTCAATTACCTGTGTTGCATCCTGCTCCCTTTGGCAGCCATGACACTTCTATATGCTCTGGTCTTCTACAACCTGCGCAAGCGCCTTCGCAGAGAAGAAGAGGCTCCTGTCCATGCTGAATCGAAGATAAGGGCCTTTCTGATCAAGGAGAAGAGACTGGCGTGTTCTCTGGCCCTGGTTCTCGTATTGTTTGCAGCATGCTGGATGCCTTTGCATCTTATGAATTGTGTGCTACTTTTAACGAGCCCACAAGGTGTCCCTCAAACTGCTTTCTATGCAGGAATTCTCCTGTCTCATGCCAATTCAGCAGTTAATCCTGTAGTCTATGCCCTTCGCATCAGAAAAATCCGGGAAGCTTACATGGAGATTTGGAGACAGTATGTGCTGTGCTGGAGAGGCCAGAGAGATTTCTCAAGTTCTCTGTGGAGATCCCAACCAGGAGAACAGAATGCTGGGCATCAAACAACATTACCTTCTAACACTGGCTCATAAATCACTCCATAGGATAGCCAATCTGCCTTTTTTTGATAAGCCTGGAGAATAACTGTGTAATTAAAATTTGAAAAGATCTTTGAGGAATATTGCCTAATATCATTGAGAAGGTTTAGTCTTTAGGGTGTTACCTGTAAAGTTCCTTGACCACTAGGGGGCACCACAAGTCTTTGAAATGTACATTATAATAATGTTTGTCTTTTTAATTAAAAAATAATGTAAATGCGCTACAGTTACATAAAAGGCTATCTTACTTAATGTAAGTTAAAATAAATTTTCGATTTACCAAGTCAATACATTTATTACATTATTATAAAATACTGTAGGAATTTAAGTAAAAATTCTTGTTGCCATTTACACTGAAAATCTATATTTAGGAAGACATACTACATCACAAGTAAAAAATATCTTAGGTTACTAATAGGTTACTTACTAGTGAATTAACCACTGTTTTAATGCTTTCACATACTTCTCTATATCTTATAAATATCATTTTTTTAAAAGTTTGTCTCCCAGTATGAAATTTCATAGAATTAGATTATGTGGTGTGCAGTTGGACAGTGACAGTGGAAAGACAGCTAATGCCAGGTCTTCAACCAAAGACTTATATTTGTACACTAATCGTTATACATATATTTGAATACTGAACAATTTTTATGGAGAGGTAAGCTGAATAACCTTTTAGATCTTATTGGAAAAGCTTGCAGTTAATTTGATGATATTTACTTGAATTAGCTTCACTGTATTGCATTATCTTTTTATTTCAGGAAATGCCTCTGTATAAAATGTCATATTTATATTGGTATAAAATATTGTATCATTAAACCTAAAATAAATATACAACAAATATGCAAATATATAAGAAAACAAATACACAAGACAAATATACAAAAAATACACTTCTGTTAAATAATAATATTTCAAATGCTTAGGAACATTCCAGACTTGCTAGTCACATACATTCTATAGTCACATACATGCTACATTTATAGAAGTTAAATTAAAACAAATATCTACTGTTCTACAAATATCTACAAATGTCTACTATTTCTGCCAACTGCCAAATCTGCCATTAAACAATATTACAACTGGCACAAAATAACTCAGAAACAAAATGGAGACAAGCAATTTATTTTATTTTATTTATATAACAAAGCCATAATATTGTCTAATACAAACGTATGAATTGTATGCTCTTATGTGTAAAAATTCTGTCTGATCTCCCCACAAAACGTCATTCCAACTGAATGCTAAAATATTGATTTAGTCATAAATCTAAGATCAGTAAATCTTATTTAATCTGATTTATACTCCTCATGAAATACTATATCAGCATCTTAAGCTTGCATTAGAGACTAACATCATGCATGACTGGTGCAGATATGTTTGGTAAAGCACTATAGTATAAATAATATTTAAGCTTCAGGGATGCTTTTTCCTTGCCAGTTGATAGTTGGTACCACAAGGAAGGCAATAGACTGTATAGTTATCACCTGAACAGGGTTTGATCCCTCCCACCAAACTATACAACCTACTACCTCACCCTGTCTGGCACCAAAATTGCCTCAACCAATATTGTAAATTTGGGCAGGGATTGCCTGACCGATGGCAGATGATGGGGAGTGTTTGGGAACCATTTATCATGCTGTTGGGTGGTGCAGAATCTACTTCACCTCTACTTTAAGTTTTCCTTAACTTTTAGTAAGAATGTTGACCATAAAAATATAGAAGCATTAAAGACATTAGAATCCTATTTTACTTCCATAGTAGCATGAATGTCTGAGCAAAACAGAATTTTAAACTTTGAAGTTCAAGTTTTGAAAAAGTAATGCTTTATCTATCAGGAACTGAATAGATTGTCAAAGTGGGTGTTCAATACCAGAACGGACAAGTGCAGCTTCCATGGCGTGGTCTCTATATGACAGGTGATCGGAAAGAAGGGGTTGAAAAATAAGAGGGTTTGGACCAGCCAAAAGGGAAAGTCGTTTTTAGGGACAGAGGGAATTATTACATTTTGATAAAGGATAACAAATTTAGAATTGTCACAGAACTGTTATTTAGAAAACCAGAATGTTGCTGTAGGTTCATTTGCAGGTCATATTAAATCTTTCCAACTGTGACCACCTAGCAGGAAGTGCATAAGATGACTTTTGAATGACTGTGTTGTTTGTGGATGATTAGGCTGTCACCTTAGGAAAGACAGTAGATTGTATAGTTATCTCAGTGACAGAGCACAAGGCTCCACAACTATTCAATCTACTACCTCAGCCCCAAGAACAGCAGACAGTTAACTAGAAGATGTTAACCAACTGGACAGCAGACTGAAAAATTACCTGCGGAGATAAAAAAGTTGGTTAGCATAACCATACAGTGAAACTTTGTGGTAGCTTGACTCCATGTAACAGTTTATGCATTTGTATGGGATTCTGTATGACGGTAGGCTGTCAGCCATTGTTGTATATGATTAACCTTTAAAAGCTTATTGGATGATGTTGATTGCGCTTTGCTTGAGTTGCTTGAGCCTCACAACATATCACTATTGTTCCATGTTAAATATATACATTTTGTATTACTTATGTATACATATTCTTTACTTAGTATTTTTACTGATGTGAAATTACTTTAAAATTCAACTTAAATTACTGCTGCACTCCATCTAACAGATTACGTAAGTTTGTCATGGTACCAGCACAATGATGTACAGTATAGTACAGTAATTTGAAAGATAAGTAGTCTTTAACTTGAGTTCGCAAAATAAAACATCTTAGCCAAAAATACAGTGTACAGTGTAAAATACAGTGTTATGGCACTCGACTTACAATCACATAATCTGAATATTTACCTCATAGATCAAAATGCCAGTTATTTCTGTTAGTTGCAAAAAGAAATCAACAGTTATAAAAGCCCAGCAAGTGTTCTTCAGAGTCACCGATGCATATTTGAGTCTGAAAAACTATCGAACATGAAAGAGACTGTGGAAAACTGTGAGAGGAGTTGAACGTGTTAAGCCAGGATACAGGCTAAAGGAGGAGCGGTAATTTTGAGAGCCAAAGAAATTACTCACTCATTCTAGCGAGGCTGGCATTGGATCACGAAAAAGTCTTGATCTTACGCCAGGAATTTGTGCCCGTTTTGCCAAAAACTGAGTTAATTCCAACAGGACAACCCTGTGTAAGCTGTGCTTTTGAAGTAAACAGACGATGTAAAACATGGCTTCCCCAGCTGCCTCCTGTAGCTTTAACAAAGCTGTGATTCTGCAATTCCACTCAGAAAAATGAGAGAAAACAAAATGGCGTCGCTTCGGCCATTTTAGGGTACGGGTGCTGTGCATTCCTTGCAACCTCTGCGAGGTGTGCCTGAAAAACCATTCACACGTTCACCATTCTGAAAAGCTGTTTAGAGGACTAAGATCTCCCTTTTAATGCACTGGGGGACACTGCCTGGCATCAGTACAACAACCAGATTCACCCTTGAATCTGTCAACAGAGCTCTATGACATTCAACTTACAAGCATAATAATGTGTCTATTAGAATGTTACCATATAAGTTAGTATAGTTAGGGTAAAACCTAAACATCTTCGAGCATCAACATTCAAACATGTTAGCATCCGTTTGCAATATGTTAAAAAAATTAGTATTGCTGGTTGGACTAAACAGTTGTACTGAATAGGAAACTTCATTTCCTGTTATGGATTGTAAATAAAGCTTCATGTTGCATTTCACACAAAAGCCATTTTTTACTTTGATTAAAATGCTAAGTGGGATCAAACTCCAAGTCATTTGCAAAAATAAAAGCTGTTATTGTGTGGCGTAAAGAGGCAGAACATGTCTGTTTAGCATAAATAAACATGCAAATCTCTCCCAGGGAATTGACTTTTAGTAATTTGTTAACATACAAAAGTGCTCTTAGCTAATTAGCATACACATGCTCTTTCTGGCCCATCTGGGCGACGGTCAACGAAAAGTTTTGGCACAAGGCACAGTCTACTGGAACACAAAGAAACTAAGAGACATGCTAACTTATGCAAATACGGATTTGCTAACTCTCAATGAAGGCTAAGTCTATCATAAACTCTACATGGATCAACCTTAGTTGTGTTAATCACTGTATCAGGTATTTAGCATGTTGTACATTTACAACATCACAATATTCATTAATATTCATAATTGTCTTGGTATGACACAATTGTCCTTTTTCAATTATTTCCCAAGTTTTGTGCCAGCTACAGAAAACAAAGGAACATATGCTGATATAGTCTGACAGATGTGGCATTTGAATCATTTTTAGATTATGTAGAGAACAAGTCTGTGTCTCTGTTCCCTAAAATATGCTAATCGGCTTGATGGAGACTAACCAGTATTTTTGGTGTTTTGCCACATATTTAGATCCATTTCTAGAACCACTCAGATTTGTTCATATGTAAATGCTAAGCCATATGGCCGCTTATTGCAAATGAGACAAAACTGCCCTGATTTTTATGATATTATATTATAATTAATCTGTTGTGGTTCAGCATTAACATTGGGTGTGATTGAATATGGAATCACACAGTTTCATAAAAGATACAAAGCTGTGATATTTAAATGGTCTTTTGAAACACTAACACAGTTTTAGTTATGTCATCTGCTAATGCCTGTTATATTATTTTCAGTCCAAATGTATTAGAATTTGTATGTAACATTACCATTTGAAACACTATTCTTAATGACATCTAGAAATTTTCCTGGCAGCCTATTACATGACATGTACAGTATTAACTGTATTAGCATGAGTTTAGTCAGTACTTAGTAAATAAATTACTTTGTATTTTGAAATAACCAACATGGCCTCCCTAGCATCAATGAGATGACAGATAAAAAAAAACCTTAGCTTCAGCAATTGCATTTTAATACTAGCATGTAACACTGTAGCTATTAGCCAATAACTTCTGTCAGATCACTATTTCTCTTTACAGGCTACAATAGTAACCAAATTAAGTTAATAATTATTGCAGCCACAGCAATGTAGAAACACCTGATGTATTTCTGTGACAGATTCTCCATGTCTTATACATTAATATATATTAAATGTATTTCTTGGAGATTTGTGAGTAATCTAACAGTTTAAGTTTAGCATTGGCATGTTGCTAAGTTAATGTTACTTCAGTAGATGCACATGCCATGTACAAATATTGGGTAAACACGTAAATTATCATTTTATATTTCTCATTTAATTATCAGTTTAGATTTAACTTTTAATCAATACTTCTTTGTGGCCAAAAGAACATATTTTATAAGGCGGCACGATTATGCTATTTACCTTTTAAAACAGCCTTCAGATCAGGGGTGTCCTATGATGCCTTAAAAATGCTGCCTACGTACTGTGGGAAGCTTAACAGATTTTGAAACACAGCCTGTGTCTCTAATACTGGAAGTACATCACAAAAGCATTTTACATTTCTTAAAATCTTCTCTGTTCTATATTGCATACATACACTTTACTTTAATATGTCACAAAACCTGTTTCCTAAAGTAGCTGGAACAGGCATACAGCAAATATTTATGACGATTACCTCATCATCCACCCATACAGGTTGTATATGTCAGTTCTTACTGCTCAAGCCTCTTCGTCTCCCAGTAAATGGCTGCCATTTTTAATTGCTGAAAATTGTATAACCTTTATCTATGCTATACAATCTTATGACACAAACATATACCAAGCATTTAATAGGCACAAAGAAACATCTTGATGCTCCGCAGATTTTGCAAACTGGAAAGGAGGAAAAACAAACCAAACAAAAGGCCTTCTATCTTACCCAGCAATCAAAGGACACAGCCGTTAGCCCTTATGATCATCCAATCACAGCAGGTAAACAGGCAAATCAATTAGCCGGCTGAACGCCTCCCACTGTTTTGGTTGCCAGGGCCATATGTGATTACGACATTCGCTGAGATTGTCGAAAAAGCTGGCATTAAATCCTTCGGAAACGAGAGAACGTTTGGCACAACCTTAGCGAGTAAGAAATTGGATGAACGGTACATATTCTTGTTTTCATTTTAATTTTCTCCCCTCCTTTCTGTCTCTCAATCTCTGAGTCTGGTGCCAAGAAAGGGGCAGTGCCTGTTTGCCAGGCTGAATTTCAATGAACACAGAAGAGGGTGATGGTAGAGCAATGAAAGGTAGGGGGATGTTGGCAGAGTAAGAGGCCACAATTAAAGAAAGCAGAACTTAAGACAATGCCTCTGTGCTGTGTTTATTTAACATAGGAGGGATCTTCCCTGTTGAAAATACTTTTAACGCCAGTATAACTAAAAACTTGCTCTCGTGTCAAATGCACAAACATATTTATGTCTCATGAAAGAAGAAAATACACAAGATACAGTATGAGCATGTATGAAGGTAAGTGGTACATGATTTATTTTTTGGTTTTTTACTATTAATACCTCTGTTGTTATCTTTCTGGTTGCTATCTTTTCATCTAATCCTTTGTTTGTACAGCTGTAGATCCGCATTCTCTGCATTAGTGAGTTCATTCCTGGCCAACATTGCAGCCTGTAGTACAGGATGAATTGTTGTGAGACTGACTTACAGTAACACTTTGTTAAAGGTGGCATAAAAAAGCACAACAGAACATAACTCACACTGCCAGCTATTTGGACACGTCTGCTTATTTTTTAGTACTATCCTCCAGACATTAAATTATTAGTAAAGTCATCTGAAAAAAAAACTGAAAAAACTCCCCCACAAATAGTAATAGTAAATGACAAAATTTTACATTTATCAAAATAGATATCCTTTGCCTAGATTACGGCACTGCACACCCTCAAAACCAAGTTCATGAAATGTGTTTTTAAATAGTATTATAGCAGTTCCCATGTATTTTGTGTATTTATTGGCTGCTTTTTCTTCACAGTTATTTCTATTAGTTATTTCATACGTTTCTATTAGTTTCAAATGATCCCTTTAGTTTTGGTGAGAAATTCATAAGTGATCAAAAGATTTGACGATAATGAGAAAAATAAAATCTGTCAAGTGTGTTTAGTTAACTTTGAACTAGCAGCATAAAAGGTGCTTTAACTACAGTGGCAAAATACCATTATGCACACATACGTGCAGCACAGCTCAAAAGAGTTAAGCTATTGAAAGCCATAAGCCTTCAACTATATCATTAATCATTCTGCATATGATCCCCTGTCATCAACCTACAGCAGAGAAAACGCCCTTATAGCAAAAATAGCGGTCCCCAAAAAACAGGAAGTTGGGCTTGGCCTGACCTCGGCTGACTCTGTCACGCGGTCTCTAGAGAGCCTGCTGTTATTCATCGAAACTCAATGATAAGGATTCTGCCTTGCTATGTTTATACAAAGACAGCAGATTAGACTTAGATCTCTGCCCCCGTCTGGGCCCATAATGTAACTAATAGCACCGAGCATATGTCACATGTCTGCGCTTTTGCAGGCAAACAGCAGTGTTCCTTCACCTGTCATCGATTTTCACAAGAGTAACACTTGACATAAACGCTTCCATGTAAAACGTTATACTCAAGGTCAACATGCTCTGTGATTATACAATACATTCTATGCAAAACATCTCCATATTATTGCATGAAGTGGAGTTCATTTCATTGCAGTTAAATCAAGAGATTTCAGGGTTAAACTGCTGGTTGTTCTGAAACAGATTTCCTGCCTGCTAATGTGGGGTCGGAGCCCAAAGTGCATGTAATTGTCAGTGCTACAGTAAGTGTAGCCAAGCTGTATGGGAAAGGAAAGAAAAGAATGAGAAAATATGAGGCTACATGATAAGTTCATCTGAGGAGAACAGGGGGTGGAGGAAATGGTTTCCTTTCCTCCCACCCTCTCTCCATTTCTTTTCCTGCTGCCATCTCCCTTTCTGTCTCATAGCAAAATAAACATGTACATACAAACTTGTGTGCCTTTCTGCCAACTATTCTAGTTCCACCATACGAAAGCAACAAATTACCTGTCCCCCTGCTGACAAGCAACAACACACAAAAATAAATGTTGTCCAAGAAAAATCTCTGCTGTATTGTTAAAACAACGTGTCAGTACATCGTGTTATTTCAACATAACGCCAGTTATATACTACTCTTACACCTTTGCTTGCTAATCTGCAGTTACATATAAGTTTACTCAAAAGGTTTTCTGTTATTTAAATACATTTGCATTAAAAATCGCAGAAAAGCCACTTTAAGTAAAATACACTCAGTACAGTAATACACAAACACGTGGCATGTCGTCGCCATCTTGAGAACATGTCTTTGCAATGTTATTTACAGACGTGTTGAATTCAAATCAGATTCATCACCGCATTTTGTTTTTCAGTGGTGAATTGGTGTCATTTGCCTGTGTGACCTTGTAAAGTAAAAATTATATTACTTTCTCTAAAGACAGCAGATATGGTCAATTGCTCAGCCCATTTAAAAGGAATGTAATGTGCCCAAATAACAAATACACTAAAAATTAATAAGTTGGTGGATAAAAATGTGCCATGCTGATGGAATTGACCTGACTTTTAATGCTATGATTTTAGCCTTTAATCATTTTACTATAATATAGCTTGAAATACACATTTTCTCTGTTACAAGCTAAAATCGAAACATGACATTTTGCATATTTGCTTTTCCTTTTGACCAGCTACTTCTTCCTCTTTACATAAATGTTATGTACCCATGCACTCTTTCTGATATCACTGTTTATTTGTTTGTAAACTGCTGCATTGTATTTTTTCATAAGGATGCTTACTCGCTGAACCCCATTATTTCTGGCATTCATCTTAATTACATTTGAACTTAACTTTTTTAAAGAATACTTACTAAATATGAAAAGAAGTTTTGATTATACAATCGTCTTGAGCTGCACAAAACACAAGTAACTGAATATTCTCGTATACATAAGATGAACTTAGTTTATGCTTTTCTGTAGTGTAAGATACACAAGCCACTGCTGACACTTCATTGTTTCCTTCATTAACAGATTAACAAACATTAACATTAACTAAGCTGTAATCACACAGCTAGTATGCAAAGATAAAATGTAGAAAATCGTAGGGTTAAACAATATATTACACTACAGGCCATTCACAAACAGTACTGTAATGCCCGTAAACACCACTGTTCAATTACCTCCAAAAGAAGTAAAGCAGCTGCTAAATACCATTTTAAAATCAACAGAATAGACTAACATGGAAGTAAAGGAACATGCCCGTTATTCCTATGGAACAGGAACGACAACTTAAGTGTCAAAATAGAGTAATTGTTTTAAAATAAATCAATAAAAGGACAAATTCAAAAATAGCATTGGGACAAAAAATTTTATCTAATGTACTTCAACAATTAACAATTAAGTTGTTTGGCGTACTTAAAATGGCGGAATCTGAGGCATGAGCTCAGGGGTGAGGTGGACACGTTTACAAGTGGAAGACAATGCTGAACAAGAGAACCAGGGTTATAAAACACTGGGTTACAAAAAATAACAGATGTTTTTTTCAAGAATTGCTTGAAAAGGTGAAAACAAGCAATCTGCATGATTATAAAAAATATTTAAAAAGCAAAAACTGAATACCTGCAGTCTAGATGCTCGAACGTCAAAGGCTACGAAAAGGCAGGCAGGGGTCATGGCGACACGGAAACTCACATAGTACGACTAACTGAGGGAGAGAAACCCAGAAACGTGCTACCACCAAACATGCTCTTCCACAGGGTTGTGGCTGAAGAAAGAGCACATAGAGCGGCCTCTGCTTCACTCGCCTCACCACAAGCTATTTCTCCCTGCCCACTTTGGCACAGGATGCTAAGGGAAAGACAGTAACTGGGAGAGAAAGAGAGAGAGATAGAGAGGAAGAGACAGAGGCTTTGAGCACCAGCGAAAGAAAGCAGAAATCAAGAAGAGAGAGTTTGCCATGCATAAAATGCAAAGCATAAAGGCATAAAGGCACAGTAATCTTAATCGTCCATGATAAACAATCTACCATGCTAAACATGCACCATCTTTAAATCTTGTTACTATGGGGCACGAGAGGGTCGATCTGCACCTTTTTCCTGACAATTTTCTCCAGCCAAGTCTAAAAATTTAGGCCAAGATCAATTATTTAAGAAAAAACTTTCTTAATCAACCATGTGGTCACTGCAGAAAGGAGCGAGAAACCAGATAACAGTTCAGGTCAATACTTACATGATTTTTCATGCCCTTTAGCCCAAAAATGTCAATGACAATGATGTTATTAGTCAGTGTTTTTGGTGGTTTCTCCAAGAGTGCTTTCTTCGATA
>JAZGTJ010006687.1:0-24377 GCA_036877575.1 Botia almorhae | reverse complement strand
CCACTCACACACACCCACTCACACACACACACTCACACACACTCACACACTCACACACTCACACACTCACACACACACTCACACACACACTCACACACACACTCACACATACACACACACACACACTTGTCTGAAGTACACACCACTGGGCTAATCGCTGCTCCATGTCTTTCAGGAAGCTCTCATGGAATTTGTACACGGGTTCGAAATTGGCAAAGATGAGATTCCTCAGTGAATGTGGCATTGCTTCATCTTTCCCCACACACTTCTGAAAGTGCTGAAATCAATCAGAAAACAAATACATGAGTATCAACAGTGGGACATTTCCCCCTGGAAGTCCAACTATAGTCTCTCTCTCTCTCTCTCTCTCTCTCTCTCTCTTTCATCAACCGAATTGGCTGTTTTGTTACTGTACCTTTAAGACTCCTAATGTAAATAACTTGGTTGCTGGGTTGCTCTGGATGGTGCTAAGGGAATTGCTAAATGGTTTCCAGGGTGTTGCTAGACGGTTGCCATGCAGTGGTTCTGGGTGGTTGCTATTTTGATTCCTACTGGCCCAACAGAAATTTACCACACAAGGTTTATTTTACCTGAGCAAATACTGATGAAGCCACTCGACTCCATTAAACACTGTAACATGAACAGAACAACAATGGACAGTACGAAGACTCTGTGACTGAATCACTAAATAAAGGCTCTGTGTTTTTATGGTGAAGAAACTCGTGTCTCATGGTGTCTGGACCGTATGTGTTCTGGGGACTGCAAGATTTCTGCCACGTCTGCACTGAAGACAATAAAACACTATGACCAAACCAAAAGAATGTAATAAAAATTCCTTATTATCTTCATGCTAAATGTATTTTTGTTTGGGGCTGAAGTTATGAGCCCAGATGAGAGTTTTCCTGAGGTTCCCCTCAAAGGTGTTAAACAGACACAGATGTGATGACACGAGCGAGTGGGTGTGGTCAACCCAGCTCCATGACAACAGCCTCAGATCTAGGAGCCAAAGAAAATATTTATGAGTCATGCAAACGGATCACCCTGCTGCTTTTATTCCGCTGGTCTGTAAACATCAGACAGATGAGTTTCCCTGTCAACAGACAGACCGGAATAACCAACGAGAACAGACAGTAACAAGAGACAGAAAATACAATACACACAGACATTTTCCTACACATTTATTATTGTTCTTTAAAAAAATATCTAAATGTTTGGAAAGCAGTTCACTTCCTGTCAGTTAACAACAAATTAAAAAACAACGCAACATCTGGACGTGAGCCATTAAGCAACCACTTGAGTGATTCCCTAGCAACCGCTTAGCATGGTCCTATCAACCACCAACAACCGCAACCCCCAGCAACAAACCTGTCAATGCTAATCCTAGCAACCACTCAGAAAACCTTAGCAACCTTTTAGCAAATGCCTGGAAATACAAAGGCACACTTATTTCCTTCTAAAAATGAAAAATTTTGTTGGAAAACGCCACACCTCACCTCACCTTTTAAAACCCACGAGTCACATTAATAACAGCTTAAGTCAGAGCCGCCATATCCCAGATAATCCATGTTGATATTTACAGTTGTTTACTGTAAAGACAACGCTAAGACCGCTAAAGGCCACAAATATACTGTAAACACAGACCAGACACACTGCATGAACGAATATTTACACAGTCTTACCACAGTGATGACCTCCAGGTCCTTCAGATATGTTCTCTCTGTGGTCAGAAGCTCTTTGGCAATGAAGTAAGCTTTGTCAGTTGGGAACCGCTGGAACCAGAAAAGGATGACAGAGATTAAGCATTTAAAAGGCAAATAAATAAAACAGTATAGCATGAAAAAAAGATGCCTTCATTTAATTTTCTTAAAGCCCCAATGCGTAACTTTTGCCTCTCTATCGCCACCTCTGTTTACAACAGAGAACTGCAATTTAATTGCAAACGTAGACAACAGGTCTAAATGTTTAACAAACGTTGTACAAATGCATCACCATCCTGAGCTTTACAGTATACACACGCAATACAGTAGCCGAATCTTCTTCCTGTTTACAGACGTAACATAACCACACAGACAAATGACATCAACCTGACATTTCACAACTGAAATCAGACCCCACAGCTCAAATGATACATTATTATTATAAACGTACTCATTCACATTGGGGTAAGACGATCGTTTCGAACAACGATGTATGAAGTTCTTTTGTTCATTTTTAATCAAAACATTACAGACCACAGCTTTAAAGAGCCCATCAAATCTAAAATTAGTGGCTTTTATTCCATGTCTGTTAGCTCTGCATTGGTAATTATATCTACAAGTGTGTATGTTTACAGCTGACAAAAGTAAATGAAAATGACCAAAGATGTGCAGTGTTTATTCTCTGATATAAAGAACGATATAATCTGCTGCTCACGGCTGCTATGTACTAAACTTTGTTCAATGGGCTTTTTGTAGAATTCCCAGTAAGAAAAACATCATCATGGGACAGAAAGCAGCGCTCAGAAAACTTAATTGGGTCTACAGTGCTCATTCATCGATTTGCGATGCATTTTCAGCACGTTTACTCTCTAAACTTGTTACTGACATCTTGGTTGCAGCAAGCACTCACTGTTCTGCAACATAAAAGAGGGCAGTTGTATTATAGGTTCCTTATTCTAGGGAAAAAATATGCTTAATTACTATGTATGATGTTCTCAAATAAACAAAGCTTGACCGTTGCCTTTAAACAGACTGAGTGAAAAACTGAGACGCAGTGAAGGTAAAACAGATGCTTGCTGAACCACATGCTGGGCTGCCTGCGACACATAATCTGCCCCAAATAGACTGGAATTTAGGTTGAGTTTATCTAGGTCTCCTATTCTGAGAAGCCCACAGAGACACTTGACCAAAATGTAGTGGCACTTCTGATAATAAAACTGCCTCTTCACTGCTCAGTCTAAATTTATTTAGCCTTCAATTCAACAGAGGAATCTGAAGGCCCCCAAATTTTCTGCTGCTACTTTCAAAAGGAAAAGACAGGAGGCTAAATCGACAGATAAACAAGTCAAATCTTCCACGTCATCATCAATTGGTCATTTAGCATCTTCGCATCTTTAAAAGGAGACCAGAATGTCCCGCTCTTTATCTACCTCCGTTCCTTCCCCTCCCCAAAAGACAAACCTTCCTCCGAACCTCATCCTCGTCGTCTGTGCGGACGAAGCCGCCGTCGGTCAGTAACGGGCTGGTGAGAGGAGAGGGCTGTCGTCCATCTGGGCTTTGGCCAAGGCTCAGACTCTGTTTCTGGCCATTCACCATCACCCTGGCAACCGACGGAGACTCACTTTTTTGTGGGCTGCTAGTAACAGGACCTAAAGGAGAACAGGCAGGTTAAGCTCAAGTGTGCGATAAGAGTTTGATCATTCAATGGCAGTGAATGTGTTAGTCCTTAATCAACGCAACCAGATATTCAAATATTATTTCATGATATGGCACAGTATGTAAATGTACCCTGCTGAACAGACTAGCGTAGCTGGTTTACGCTATTCTCTGGCAGACTGACATTGTGGATCAAAGGATATACAGTTGCAATACATACAGTTACAATTATACAGTTATACAGATATACAGTTGCAATTTGGAAGCAATTAAAACCAACTAGTTTGGAAATTCGTGGTTGAACTAAACTTGACTTTTCAGCAGGGTGGTATTAGCATTGTGTCAGTCTTATAAGACATTCTAGTCAAGTCTACTGCCAAAACTGCATGGCTGAACTTCACACGGTCCTCATAAATGGACAATGGCTGACAGCATCGCATTAGGATCCAGACATGGGTGAGTCACCATCCTAGTCTAACAATTCAGCCCGAGGACACTGACAATTCGCATTTCACACATTCCCTGCTTGAGTGGAACATGTTTCATCTTCCGTTCAGAAGATGACTACAGCTACAACAGCACAATCACGACACAAGAACAATCACATACTTGCCCGACACAGTTCCATGCCTCTGCACGCATGGGATGCGACATGTGTGGAACATTTCAAACGTACCGACGATCCACAATGGAGCCATTATAGGGGAAGATGGAGGAACCACAAAGCTGGTGACGGAACGGCCTCGTGGTGGTACGCTCGCACGCACGCATGCAAGAACATCTTTGCCGGGAGATCATCAAACATGCGACACAGACGACTAACTACAGCTACTCTAACACAAAACAAGACACACGAAAGGGACTCTAACATCTAGGGGTGACGCCAACGGACATCCAAGCAAACATCTGGAGTCGTGCTTCACAAGAACCAGTTTTTATTGCTGCTAATACACATTCTTTACAATGTTAAAAGTGTACCAAAATGAGCAAGACAAGGGGAGGAGCATTGAGGAGAAGGTTTGGAGTATTATAAAAACATTAGACAACCATCATACAGAACCCAGAACAGGTGTCCAAAAAGTAACAAATTCTGAGACTTTAAGCAGTCAGTAAGTGGTAGAGGATTGTAAAAGAGAGGTTAGTTAAACATTACAACAAAAGCTCTGATTGTTGTTTAAAACAACAAGTGTGATATTTCCAATGTATACTTCGTTATTTAGTCTAGTATGTCAAACGGTTTGTAAACACATACAATTGGGGTTAGTAGTTTGCATACGTGCCACAGTGATTACACTGTTAATTGTAAGTACTTAAAATAGTACAATTGCAATATATGACACAAATATATCAGAAACATCTTATATACCCAGAGACCTACATTTCACACGGAAACAATCGAGTTAAGAAAGGTTGTGAATCATTTAAAACTGCTACATAATTCCCCCCCAATAACACCTAAAAAGTTACAATTTTAAATCAAAATTTAGTATAATTTACAAAATCGTCGTAAAAGGTAAAGAATCTCTACTTTGGTCGCTGTCAGTCATACGTTACGATTCATTGATCATGCTGGCTGGGTGAGATTTATACACAATTATATCAACAGTGGCATAAACTAATTCGAAGAAAATGTTTTCAATCATTTTTTACGATAAAACTAAAAAAAAAAAAAGCAGTGGTCTTGTAAATGGCTCGACTAACACTTTCTCAAAACTCTTTGTTGACGTGATTGTAGCGTAAACGATCTTAAACGGTTTAAAGAGAACGTTGCTAAATGCGTTAAAACGTCGGCTATTGTTTACAGCTAGCTATAATAACGTTAATTTTAATCTAGTCTGATGGCGACTTTATTCACTCTTTCAATGCAGAGGTTTATTACAGATCAGATTAGACATACGTTACAGGACACAGTGTAGCTCTTGTAAAAAATGTACATCATTAAATTTCACATACAGAGTCTTAAAACAAGTTTCTCGTCCACAGCCCATCCAAAGCTCACCTGTATGTATTTCCACTTCACAAGACCACTGCGTTCTAAGGGTCTCTTCTCAATGCTAAGCCTTTACACATATGAAAAGGAAGGGCAGCAAACAGTTTAGACAAAAACAGGTCAACATGCTTCCAGAAGAAAAGGGAAAAGGTGATAAGGAGGGTCTTGAAAGCAATGCACCCGAGCACAGGTTAATCGTTCATCAAGCATAGCAAACGTGCCGCAAACAGATGACATTGACGAGGAGTGCCAGAGATTCAGCGCTTCGTTTAGGAAAAGGAAATTGAGCAGCAAAGCAAAACAAAATGAGATCTGTGTTGTGTTTTGGTGTTTTTATAGGAGTAATGCATGCTGGGAAAATGGGCAAGCAAAAATGATCATGCCAACAGAGTGGCACCCAAGCGAAACCGTCGAAGATACACAATAGTGACTTCAACAAGCAGGGAGAAAACAAATGGTAACAAAAGCTAGCATGAAGCCATCATGGTTGGGTGAAAGTCTCTGACACGCAACACATCACAAATAATAAAGCCCATTGGCTTCTAAAACATGAACAAACACTATACAGCACAATGGCCTACCAAGCCAACCATAACATCAAACTGAACCCCAGAGGAAGTTCTAGAAGACATGATACAAACTGATTTCAACTTTATTTCTACAGTTTCTCACAACGGAGCAACATAATGAGCTCCGTTTATCTAATATAACACACAACCAGTCGCTGTGTTTGAGGGACAACAATCTTAGTTTTACACAAACCAAAGGTCGTCTAAACAAATGTCACCTACCTTTAAACAAATGTACCTTCAAACAAATTGCCTACCAACGTAGCCAACATTTAAAACAGCACGTATCGACTTCTAAAGTCATATAAACTTCAGACATGACACTTTCAAAAATTTAACTTCCGTGGTCATCACTACTTTAGCAATAACTTACTACTGTTCCAAAAATCATAATATTAGCTGAAGCTATGGCTATATGAGAGGTTTATTTTCGTATTTACAGTTTATGTAAAGGCATGCCACCTTTCTCCATATTTTTGCAACAATTTCTTCCTACAAGAAGGACCATAAAATGATATTTCACAGTATCACGCTTTTGGCAGCACCTAATGACTAGTTAACTGGTCAGCAGTAATATAGATTAACGAGCACTGTAAAAACTTTGATTCCCTACCAAGAATTTACAGACATGGCACTTGGCAGCACGACTTTCAATTGTTCTAACTAGTTATTCAACGAAGAGCGATGGTTACGAATTTTCTATATTTATTACGCAAAGGTCTTCTAGCCCTGAAGCATCATAACATCTGGTGCTTTAACAGCCCTGTGTGTCATTTCTACACCACTAGTGGAACCAAACGAAACTGTGATAACAATCGTTTCTACACAATCTTCACAAACAAGACCACTTTTGTTTGGCCACCGAAACTATGGAGTAGAAATTCTGTTCTTAGAATTGATACACTGCACCTTTAAAAATCTAAACTGGACCTCCAAGTGGCAAATAGGGGCCTACAGTCAACCAATACAGGCACACTTTTTCCTCTTTAACAATTAATATATTTTGCCCCATCATCTTTATTAATGGGATAAACACAGCCATCATCTTCCCCCTGGCCTTCATCATCTAGTTGGAGACTGCCAAATGAGAACTTGCTGCGAGGCATGGGGGAGGAATTCGCCGCCCCTGGGTTGCCGTAGACCAATGGCTGACTGTACGAGCCTGTATCCGATTCGGTATCACTAGATTCCGTGCCACTACTAGTGGAACCATCTATCATATGGTTTGGGCTATGAGCACTTAGTCGGCTTCCAAACAACTGTTGGACAGGGCTGGATCGTGCTGGACCAGACCCCGTGTGGCCATTGGCAGCCACGCGGCGCTCAAGGGCAGCCATGCGTTGAGCCCTGGAGACCAGTGGTCGCTGCTCATTGGCCGGAGTTGAATGAAGTTGGCTCAGAATCATGGGGTCAGTGTCGGATCGATTACGCAAACCGTTCTGCAATTTCTGCAGGTGTGGTGACCGATTGACAATTGGGGAGTAGCTTCCATAATGCTGGGCTTCCACCCCAGATCGGACATTGGAAAGATAATGGCTACCATCGTTCCATTGACGACGGCCACTGTAACCAATTTGCTCTGCATAGTTCGGGGTTTTGTGAAAACTGCTCAACACCGGGCTACAGTTTGCACTCCTGGAACCTAGTAAGTGACCAGTAGGTGACTTGGGACCAGGTCTATCTATACTCTGAAACATCTCATCAACCAAAGTACTGCTGAGCGGAAGAACCCGTCGTGATCCGTTACCGGAAAATGACCCATTAGACAACTGACTCCCGTTGAAGGTATCTGAACCCTGACCAACCCGACGACTGGTCAAAGGAGAGCCCCGAAATCGAGACTTGTTTGCTCCATGGCCATTTTGCGGACTATTTCCGCAACTATTACTAGCGGTTCTACGGCCAACTGGCTCCACCTCATCATTGTCATGTGCGCGGGAACGAGAACAGGTGATGCGGCCTTTGACCAAATCATATTCGCTATCTACATCACTGCAGTCGATGTACGGTATCGAGGAGCTGCTACCCTTGGCAGCATGCGATGCTAGACCTGTGCTCAGATGCTCGGCCTGCTGCTTGGATGGGGACGGCTTTAATCGCGCATCTGCCTCATCGTGGGTCCCGTTACTGCATCCGTTTGTCTGTGAAGTTAGGCTCCCTGGGTAACGCTGGAGAGCCGGGTTTTCAACAGTGACTTGGGTGCGGAGAGGCGAGTCAGTCTGGTGTTCAGAAGCACTCGCGTTACTCTGCAACATGCCGAGCATAGAGAGGAACACAAGGAAAGGGAGAGATAATTAGACCACTCCAAACAATTCGTCAGTAGTAAACAATTTTGTAAAAGATTACACTTATTTCTTTATTTGTGCATGCGTGTTAAAACCTGCGATCCGTAACTTTTGCCTTTTTGTGTTTATAGATGTGATGTAACCTCAAGTCAAATTGACATTTCCGAGGAAATCAAACCCAACAGTTTAAATTATATATCATTATTATAAACTCATCGTTGCAAATTGGGATAAGGTAAGGAGACCGTTCTGAACACGGATGCTTAACTCACTTGCTCAGTAATACAAATGTTTTGGTTCATTTAAATAACAAAAGTTAGGTATTCCAGGTGTGTACAGAGTGCGGCATCTCAGGACACTTCTACTACTGTGTTGGTACACAAGGATCCTGATGCTCACCTCTCCTTGACCTTCAGCACACATCTTGAGTGGATATGGAGAAAGACCTCCGCTGTTAGACTGGATTTTACTGTGTTTTCTGAAGACGATAGATGAGAACGGAGAGGAAACAGATTAGCATTAATAAATTTACCCAAGATGACCCTCCCAGGAGGTTCAGTTGTGGCTCCATTTCCAAACAGCTACATCAGACATCTTGGCTGATCAGATTGTAGTCCGATAATAAGCCAAATTTAAATTAAACTGTAATACACTGACTTCAATGCAACACTCTATCAGGAGATAACATACAGACATAATACATATAATGACATTTAGAAGGTCAACAGAAGAATCTCACCTTTCAAATGGAACCTTTTTAAATTCAGAGTCCTTCACGTAATCAATCACCTGCCGCTGTGTGCGACCACTAATAAGGCAAAAGATGACAGATGATTGACAGGTTTATAAACAAATAAACAAGCAAATCAATTTGTTTATCAAAATCAACAAGCCCGTAATGGCAAATTATTACATTTAGCTGTCCATGACGGTCAGAATTAAGCGTCAGAATTTTTTAATATTAATGATTTAATACTTCATTTGGTTACACTCAGGTAAAAAACTAATTATTTAAACTGAAGCTTCTGATAAAGGACGATAACAAATATTTTTATATGGTTAAAGAAATGCCCTTATACACATACCTGAAATTCAACACCAGGGGGCAAATAAAACTTGGGATCTACACAAAATGTGTTTGTTACCTGAATCTGAAGGAGGAACCTCTGGTGAAGAGAACCGGTTTAGGTTTGGGTTTGGGTTCTTCAAACAGACGGAAGAAAGCGTGATATTCCACACAGATCTTCCAGAAGACTTTACAACAGTCCCTGCTGCCCATCATGAACTCGAGGGTATCCTGACAGTTGCTCTGCTAAAGACAGATGAAGTACAATTTAGTTTGTGTGTTTAAAAGCAGAACGGAAACATTACGGAAACATTCTTACAGCCTAAAATTGTTCGCTGGGCAGATTCCTGACTGCAGCGAAGACCACGGTAAGTGCAAGAAAATACATATTTTATATTAAGCAAAATACATTTTCATGACTAATATCCACCTGCTTATTAGAAGCATCACAAACAGGTAGCTGTGGACCCCAGACAAACAAACAGCTTTGGGTTAAGACACTGTCCAATTCTTATAAAATGATCAAACTTAGAAAGCAAGCGCTTACATTTAAGTCGGGTCGTAGTTTTATGAGAAAGCGTTTCCTTTTGAAGCTCAGCTTGCGAACTTTAGACCAGTTGAAAGAATTGATTTTGGTGTGGCCCTTTAAGGGAAGACATTACAACACATTTAAGACACAGAAACTAGAACGTACTTCTTTAGAAGTATTAAAGCTTGAAAAAGACGTTTATGTTGCTACAAGACATTACCTGAAAGACCAAAACACCAGTATGAGCCACAGCAAGGCTTAACTTTGTGCCCTCGCGGTCTTTTGCTGGATGAAGACGCACTCCATACATCTCCAGTCTGCGGGCGATCTCCAGGAGCTGGTAGTCTGATTCAGCTGGTGTCTGCCCACTGTGGAAAATTTAAATTAGGTATTATAATGAACATTTCCACAAGTTGGTTAGAATTGTAAAGTGACACTTTTGAGTTTTTTTGACGTCTGATGAGTATCGTCTATCAATCACCTGAATGAATACTAAATAAACACACACATATATGTATACCCAGGATGCCTTGAGGGCAAGTCATTTATAGAAAGATTTTCATCTTTGAATGGACCATGTCTTTAAGGTGAGAAAACACTGATATTAAGTCTGCTTTCAGTTTGATGTGTAAACAATGAAATCCCAGCATCCTCATCCTCATCCCATGACCAGACACGAAGCATCTCACTCACACATGCTTCTGATGATACTCCATGATTCTGTCCATCAGACTGTCCTGCTCAGGTATGTACTTGTTGTTGAGCAGATGTTGTTTACACTGGACCTCATCAAAATCTCCAATCTCAGCTGGAACCATACAAACACACACATTTTTATATGCCACATATAATGCATCTATGTCCAAAACGCACACAAACAATAACCCTAATAAATAATAACAAATAATAACCCTAACAAGCACTACAATAACCCTGATCCCTAAATCGAACCATCACAGAAAACTTTTTGCTAAACATCTCATTTATCAGTAAATAATGCAGCTGAATGCATCAAAACTAGAGATTTGTTAAAATTTGTATTAGTGGTCAGTATAGGAAGTCTATTACTGATGCTGCACTGGTTCTAAGCCCTGGGTGGTTTCCATAGCAACTGAATAGCCTGTGATTTTATGATATGGAAGCAAAGCATGTTCCACATGATGTGAACATGGTTTTGCATGAGCAGCAACAGCGAGTATAATCGCATTCATCCGCTCTGTGTCTGGGTGACGTGCCGTGCATTTAAAACACTCTTAAAATTAGCCTGAGATTTACATACTAAACATTCGCCTAAGATTTTCATACTAAAAACTGTGGCTGCATAATATATCAAGATAATCAAAATATCACAAATGTAGATCACAATAACTAAATGGTTTGAATACTTTAAAAAGTTATGCGTAGTCCCTTTTAGGTTGATGCAAATGGCATCAAGTTGTAGTGATGTTTTTGATTCCCAGAAAGCTTTAAACATGCTAATATGATATAATATAATTTAATTTTCAGATTTTAAATATATTTTAAAATCATTTAAGTGATTGCACAAATTCAAAGCATCATCACATCGCATACCCTATATCTCATTATTTAGCAAGCTATTACACATCGCATCTCTCATCAATATCATGCAGCCCTACTAAAAACACATGGCTTTTGTATGTGTAATTAATACAAAACAAGATTTCCGTACACTGCACTATATGTGAGACCAGCAGGGCGGCGCTGCTTTCATTGCATGTCAGTCGTCCACAAGCCAGATCATGTTTGATCTGCAGGGCAAAAAGGTACCTGTCACCAGAGAGAGAGGAGTAATTAGTACGATGAATGAGTTCTGAAGAAAATTAACAACCAGCAAATCAAGGTAAAGGTTACAGTAAAGTGACAACCGTTAATTGACTGAAAAACTTCCCCACAGTCTATAAAACCACTGACTGTTTCTTCATTAAAACTCGTGAAATTGTAAAAAAAAAAAAAAAAAAACTCCTAAATTTAGGATTTGACTTTGAGGCCCCAGACTGAGCAGAACTAAAACTACAAAAACTACACAGAGCAGCTATCAGTCAAACCCATACAATAATATACTGATACGCATGAAAACGAATAACCATATTAAATACCAAATCGTCTCAATAATACATGACAATTTTACCCTGCTAGGTTCAAAGTTTGAACCTTTTGGATTTTAAAATATCATTTCAGCTTAACTTTAAACTGACAGAAAGAGGTTGTTTATAACCTTTGTACTGTCAAATGTACAACTCCGTTTTAATACCCCTAACCCCAAAACATTCACAAACGAGTATGCAAATTAACTATCTCTGTGGTTATACTCAGAAAAAGACAGTTGCCAGAGTGTGTGACCGTGTTTGATTTCAAAGTGGTCATAAAAACACTATTAAGAGGTTATAGTGCCCTAAAGCATCGTTGAGACACACACCCTTGTTTTCATCTCTGTTAAATATCATTTTACAGGCGCCGGACAGAGCTGCTGGTCCCTGCTGAAAAATGATTGAATAAAACCTTTAAAGTTCGCTATAAATCAGGTCAAGCTTTGATTGGTTTATACTCAAATCAGCTGATCATATCTGTACGACATCCAATGAGAAAACAATGTAATAAATAAACTTTGAACTCTGATTTAAGATCATAAACATGCATATCATCTTGGGTTTATGAACTATAAAATCACACTTACAAGCTTGTTTTAGGCTTTAAGAATAATTGTTAGAACATTTTTTCCACTAGCTCCTTGCAATGCATTGTGGGATTGCCATTTTTACCATGAAGGACACATACAATGCTGCCCACCTTTTGCGTCGTGAGCATGTCTTCGACGACTCAAAATGCTGTCTAGGTAGGCAGTTTAATAGATTGGAACAGAGTTATCCGACCAAAACCAGGACCAAAGCCAGATCAAACTTCTCCAGACATTTTCCAGACTCTCACAGCAGCAGTACAGAGATGAGATACACAGACCTTGTAATTGAGTTTGGCGGTATTTCTGTCCATCTGTTATCTGCGCTCGCACTACACACATTTACTGAAGCAAAACAAACACTGGTCACTTCACTCTGTACTGCACCGTTCTCTCTATTCTTTAAATAAATAAATCTTGTTTTTGTAATGATAATTAAAGTTCAGGTAATTTTCTCTAGTGTTGTCTATCCCCGCTCCTCATAAAACGAACCTAACACCTGCTGTCTTCCAGACTTTTCCAGGCTAGAGTGCTTTACAAAGGTAAAAAAAACCTCCTTGGACGAAACCGTCTGGGATTGGCAGAAATATAATACACAAAAACTTTATCGCCTTTGCCAAGCAGCTACTGAAAGTCAAGCCAGAGTTATTTTGGCGGAGAGTATTTACAGACCCTTCAGGAAACCCAGGCCACCAAAACAAAGGAAGGTGTTTGCCCTCTACTGGGGTAACTTCTCCTTTAAACACAAACTGTGCCTGGTATAAGAATGTGGCTATTCGCTTTGGTCATTCAGAAACAGCCTCAGAGTATTAAAATTATGTCTGGCTATAAATTTAAGAAAATTAAGAAAATTTAAGGAACATTACAAGCTGTTCTGAGTGGCTTGAAGGCCATTTTATCATGTACAGGCACTAAATTCACTTTACAAGAGAGATATTACATTCATAACACAATGACTGTATTTATGTTGCCCTACAGTATAGTATATGCACTGTAACTGTATACAATCTTTATGGCTTTTCATAAATAACTATAACCACTGTTTTATTATATTACTTTGAGTTCATGGTTACAGTATAAATATTGTATAATAATAATTATAATGCAATAATACATTAAATAAAACACAATCATGTATTATACTGTATTTTTTAAAGACAATTATGATTAGTACTGTATTAAATTATATTACGAGCATGGCGAAAACTATTTAAGCGCATTCCACTGATACATTTCTAATACGTTATTTGAAGACATAACAAAACTGTAGCTGGAAGGCAAAAATATAACACAACCGTTACCTGGTCAGTTCTTCTAACAGCTGTGTGTGGTCCGGAGGAAAGAACTTCACCACGAATTTCAGAATCGTGTTCTTGGGCCCTGCAGACAGAGATGGGAGATTCATACAGACACCCTGTCCAATCACAGCTCTCTGACAGATGTACAGCATAACAACTCGTAGAGATATTTAGATACGTACGTCTGATTTGCTTCAGAAGAGGCTTAAGCAGGTCCAACCACACCTGAGTGAAACATAAAACAAAAACAGTTAAACATAGCAGACAAGTATTTGTTCATGAGCAGCACAACTATATATTACACATATTCACCCTCAGTAGCCTTAATAGTACCACGAAACAGTGATGACATCAGAGGCTAATACCATATATGGTATTCGTATACAGTACTAAATGATTACCATATATGGCTTCATATAGTGTTCCATAAGGTCTTTTCCCCTAAGAATAGTTAGTAGGAATGTAATAGTATTAGCATCGTAAGTTGTATTGGCAACATTTATTCTTCAAATTCACATTCTAGTCAATAAAAACATTGTGAAGTAACATCGTAAAAATGTACGTATGGATCTAAGTCAATATAGATGACATTAAAAATAGACACGGTATGTTTAATATGTTGTACTGCTGTGTATCTTTTGTGCTGAACATTCAGCCGATAAAACAAGTTTCCAACGGGCAACAAACTGGAAAATATGGTTTGTGGAAAATCGCCTTGACGTAAGGTCTTAAGACAACACATCCCGCAGTCTGTACCTCACAGCTGCATTTTCATCATGTCCAATTAAATATGACATCTACCTTCAGTAAGGTCCATTGACATATAATATAAACACAGGGCTGCTTACGGTCATCTTGCGGTGGTCCTGGAACTCTAAGCCAAAGTAATCACCCTCAATGAGGTTCAGATGGGTGCACACCAGGTCAAACAGAACCTTCCCTGGAGCTCGTTGCTGTTGGAACAGAAAAATCACTTTTAAACTCACCGTGAAATCAAAATGCCTTATTTTTATATGCAATATTGCAGCGTTATGATATTGATTTATCTGTGCACATCATTATTATTTTTTAATTCATGTGCCCTCGTCATTTATTTTTTAACAAAAACATTAACCTCCCCTCCCCACAAAACGACATCTGTTCTTTTGATGATGAATGTCTGTCCCTGAGGGCGGGACTATATTGACTGTCCAATGGCCAGGCAGTTTCTATCCCTCCAACTTTCCATCACCCAATCAATTCCCAAAGGATGAAATCAAGACGCTGTTTCACTCGGATATTTATCACCACTAGAAAGAAAAGACACGATGACTTTAAACCAACTCTGCCATCTTTTGTCTTTGAATTACTAGCATCTTGTGTTACTAGCATGTGCTTAAACAAGGTTAATCATTATTTGATGTACAGTCATGCTGCTACATCCTCACTTTCTAATTATACTACAGAGGAAAAAACTTTGCTGAACTATAATTACGGTAAAATGTAGGTGAACGCCAAAGGCAACAGGTTTGTTATTGATGAAACCTCAGCTGCAGATAAACACGCTCTTAATTGCCCTCTGTTTTCACAACAGTCTAAACAAGACACCTGGCGCGGATGACCTTTAACCCCACTGTTAGTTAAGCAAGCAAGTTAGGCAACACAAACACAAGAGAACGAAAAAAGAAGAACATGTGCAGCACAGCTGAAGTTATCCACAGCTGAAGAGGTACAGTGTGAAAACACGCAAGCAATTCATTCAAAACACAGACAGATTCACAGTTTGAGAACCGCAGTGAAACAGAGCATTTAAACGAGAATGTTCCTATACGATTCTAATGATCACAAAGAACAAATGGAAGAACATACAAAGAGGTTTCAATACAACGTTCACAATCACCAACAGAGAAAACCATCCAGAAAACCAGAGGGCCTGGGCCCACTCGGAGGCCTCAGCAAACTTCTAAGGGGCCCTCAAGATATCTTAAAATGATTTAAAACAAGCCTAAAATAGCTAAAACAACTAAAACAACTAAAATAACGTATTACTTAGTGTTTGGTTAATAATATAACAAATATACATGACAAGAATAATTTATTGGGTAGATATTTGGGGGGCAAATATGGTTGTGGACAATGAGGGCATCTAGAAACGCAGTTCTTCCAGATCTTAAAACCTGTATCACATTACAAACCACTCAGAATCTCTTTCAAGTTGTGCAGACACAAGAGAAACGTACACGATACAAGTGTAGCTACTTGATTTAATGGAATTTCGCTAATTATTTCAAATTGCAGGAAACGGTGGAGGTCCAAGTCCCTCACAATGAGCTAAATACAGGAAGAGGTTAAATCTAAGCCGAGAAAAACACACTGCTAGCCACTCCACGGCTCTTTAATGCTAATCTGAACTTCATCATCTCGCGCGCCTGCCAGAGAAAACGTCCAACGTTCGACGTCTGCCAACTCGCATCCAGTAAAACACGTTTAAAAACGGCACATGGAGGGCGAGCTGAGGTTCAAGTAAGAAGCTTTTAAGTTGGTTCTGAGAAGCAGACATTTGTGTGACATATGGAGAACTTCCATTACAGCACATCACCCACAGAGCCTCTTGTGTGAGATAAATGAGCTGATATATCTGCGTTCCTCGGTTCTTCAAGCATAGCTGTGTGTGTGTGTTTACAGTAATGGCAGCCTGGACACTCCCAATGAGCAAGTCTCTTAGGACGACATAAAAGTATGTTTAATCGCAATATTTACCGCATGTTATGCTGCAATTTGCATGCATGATAACAGTTTTGAAAAAGCGAGCAAAAGAGAAATGCACGAGCAGAACTGTGTGTTCCACTTTTCGAACTTATGTCCGTAAAAAATTGAAGGCAATTTAACTCAATTCAAATTTATTTCTGTAGTGCTTCTCAAAATTTCTGCATCGTTGCAAAACAGTCGAGACATAAGCGAAAACAGTATAGATATAATGATAAAGGGAACATTTTAAAATACAAAGAATATATACAATAAATGGTATTACTGCTAATTTTTTCTTAAATGTATAGTATCATTACTAACAGTACAAATATCTGTCTATATTTTGTAATATAGTATTGTAAACGTGGAACAATGGATCAAACATTAAACGTGGAACATTAAAGCGCTTTTAAACAAGTATATATCTTAATATATGGTCTTATATATTTAATATATGGTCTTATATATTTAATATATGGTCATATATATTTAATATATGGTCTTATGGTGCTAAAACAGGCGTATTCATACATCAAGTGTTAAACAAACTAATCAGTCCCGACTGACAGATAAATTCTGATTTTCAGCTACTTTTCCGGCTGCCATTTATGGTTCTAAATGGCATGAAAATACAAAACTGTCTCTTCTTGTCTAACTGAGTGACTCTTGGCTGGAATACGCTGCATTGTGGACCAGACCTCACGCCAATACTCAGATTCTGGCGATGTGTGACTACACTAGCTAAATAAACGCCCTATATTTAGCGGCAAGAGAAGACGACCGTCTACGCATTGCTGCCGTACACAAATAGCGCCTGATGTGCTTTATTGCAAAAGCCACAACCAAAAGGCTAAACACTCAGCTGTCTTAGGTTGTAAGAACATTTCCCCAACGTTGGAAGGAAAACATATACGTTGTATTAACGTTACAATTAATTAAATAAAACACTCAATTCTGTAATGTTTTTAAAACGTTTCACTAACGAAAGAATAACACTGTTAGCAACTTTAAAAAGTTTTACTAACGTTACTGCAGGAAACGCTTTGATAACGTTGAGAGAACTTTTAGAGAACATTAGCCAACGTTCTGAGAACGTTGCTTATAGGATGGGTATCAGGATAAGAATAAGCAGCCTGACCTTAAAAAAACAGTGAAACACTCTCTGGTTCCTCTGCTAACAAAGTCGTGATACAGTAAAAGCCACATTAGCTATGTCAGCATTACAATATCCAAAAATATTTGAGAGGCCCATTGAGGATATTATTCCAGAACTTCCCAAGACCACCTCTTGTTCCAGTTCCTCCAGCATATGAGGCCCACCACACTGGAGTCTCCAGGACCTGCTGGGTACCAGCTGTTTCCATGTGGCAGAAGCAGAAGGGTAGGAGAGCCCTGGAGCCACAAGAGGACTGGGAAAGCTGCCAAATTACACCCTCCGCCTGCTACCAATGCCAACCGCTGGCACAGCCAATCGGCAGCTGCGACTGCGTTTGCTAGCGTGCGATAAAGCTTCAGGCTGTGCGACCGTGAGCCACTAGCTGCCGCAGCTGGAGGCCGTTTGGACGTGGGAAGGAGAGTTGACCAGGTCACGCAGGGGTCAAAGGAAATCTGACCTACAGCATAAACAGCTGAGATCATGAGAGACAAGAAATCTCTCTCCAGCATCACATATTTGCTTTGCAAGACAAGCTCAGATAAGGACTATTAGTGTCATCTTGGGATGATAAAGACCAGAGAGGAAATGGAGAAACCATCCATTCTTCATTCCTTAGATTCAAAATGGACTCAATGTTCTGTCTAGTTACACATATCTTGTCTTTGTGTAAATGATGAGGAAAAAATTTGAGCAAACTCAGTTTCGTCTCTGTTCTGGTCTTTAATGCTCAATTTAATCAGAAATATTTCTAATGGAAAAGGAATCTTTTTTTTTTCATTGTTTCGTTTGCAAATACGTCACATTCCAGATTCCTTTTTATGTTGACATTAAAGACAAAGGTCTTTATGCAAAACACAGAGGAGAGATTCAGAGCCATACATCTTAGTTTAAAAACAAACAGAGCCATACATCAGTTTAAAAACAAACAAATAAACTCTTTGATGGGAACGCCCATTTCCAGGCCAGGCATCTGCTCCTCACATCCAGACAAAAAGAGGATGTTTTCCTAAATCTTGTCTATTGTAAAATGTGGAAAATAACAGCAGGACATAAATACATCCAGACACGGCTATGATGAAAAACACATTTGTTTAATGTTAGCAAAAGTTTGTCTAGACAAGTGCTGCAAAACATTACATTAAAATTAAAAATTTAATAAAATGACATTAAGGATTTAAAGTAGAATTGATGTATTTATGAGAAGTTAGCTGTTTTTCTGGTTCCAAGAGTCCAGAAGCTACGCTAACTGTATCCCAAGACCAATCGAAGCAAATCAACATCTGTGCTTGTAACTGTTTGTGTTGTTTGTTTAACTCAAGACCAAATATGATGATAAATATAATGATAAATATAATATATACATTTAAAAAAAATGTTCTCCTTGTTACGGCAAGAACGTTTTTGATAACTTTGAGAGAACTTTTAGAGAACATTACCTAATGTTCTGGGAATGTTCCCTTTTAGCTGGGTGGCTACAGTCCAGCAGTAACCGGATACGGACCATATCATTGCTAGTTGGGGTCAAAGAGGAAATCGAGGCACTCTGGGAAACAAGAAAAAACTCCAGGCATCATAGTGAATTTATTATCTTTTCAGTTCAGGAGCCCGAGACTCCATCGGGCCCCAGAGGTAGACGTGGTACAGTAGCCGCGCCCCTCCCTTCCTGGGCCTCCACGTGCTGCTTCTATTGGATCCAGATGTTTGGATCTTGAAGTCAAACGTTGCACTCAGAGTTCTAACTTACAATTTGAGGTAGTTAGCAAGCAATGTAATTAAACCTTAAAATGTTATCAGAACAGCCAAGACTGTCAGCTGCTGGGCTTTCACGGTCCAAGAACTACATTGTCCACAGGAAATTCCTCTTTCATTATAACAGCTGTACATACTGGTGACCTTCATCCAAAATCTCGCTCTATCAAACCATGTGCCGAGGCTGCAAATAAATGCAGAATACAATTCAGCAATTAATCTCGGCCGCACAGAATTCCAGTCAGCGGGAGTCAGACATGCTCTCATTGAAATTCCGGTCAGCTGAAACAGGAAAGATCAGACTACAGCAACAGCCTAACAAAAGATCCAAATTCACAATGCCAACTTGAGGGAAACATCACACAGAATTCCACAAAGACTTGCCTGCTGAGATCATTTAATCACTAGAAATGTACTGTAGGAACTGACAACACAGTTTGGTCAAATCTTTCCATTTAAAGCAAACAGAAAGTCAAAAGATTATTTCTAATTGTTAAGCTCCTAAAATAACATGAGGGATTACAAAAGCCAAACCTAAAGAGCAACATTTTTCCAACAAATCTGGAAAGCAATTACATAGCAACAACCAGAACACCTTAGCAACTGTCAGCCCAGCTAACAGGGAACATTCTCAAAACGTTGGCTAATTTCTCTCAAAGCTCTCTTAAAGTTATCAAAAAACATATCATGAAGAACGTTATTAAATAGTTTAAGAATGTTAAATAATGAATAAACGTTTGAATAATGTTCTTATCACCAACCTACAACGTTAATACAATGTCTAAAAAACCTGCACATTTGAATGTTCCTTGAACTTTTTAAAATAACATTTCTAACATATTGGTTAATTAATGGAAACATTTGGAAAACATTCTAACAACCTAAAGTTCTTAGCTGGAAAGCAGTCATTCAGAACACCTTAACCATCTACAAACACCTCAAATCCCATCACACCTCAGCTCTCCCTTCAAACTGTCAAAATATGTGAGGGATTTAGTCTGCAGGAAATGCAACAATCGCTTTGCACTGGACAGTTAATGCATCATTCATTCCTATGATCTTCTCTCTCATTGGCTGCTGACGACTCACAATGAGCCGCATTCATCAGCGTTCAGATATCACCCAGATATCTGCCACCTCTTCAACTGGACCATCAGACAAACGCCGGCCTGCGGCGACTGGATAAACTGTGAAAGCTGTTTTTAAGGGTTCCGATTACCAGGCGCTTGGAAACAGCACGTCTCTGCAGCAGTGGATGGATTGGCAGTAAGCTGCACAGACTGTGCTCTGCTTGGGCAACTTCACAATGCTTCATTCATACGGGCTCTGAAAGAGCTTTTCTCCTGCCGAGCTCTTTTATTTCATGATTTCTCGTGTCTAAAGGGATGCACGGAATCTGACAAGCCCAGCGCACTCCATCTTGTGATCCCAATGACAGAAAATAGAGAAACTCGACGGAAAGCAGAAGTTTATTTTTAAGAAAATAAAGATCCCTGTGCTTTAATTTCTAGATTTTTTTGAAATATGACAAAGAAAGATCATAACCAAACTCACAGAGTGCGATTCAAAAGGCACAAAGCTCAAACATTTGTAAACCAACTGAAGAAAAATGAAACAATACTAGATACTTGCGTTGTAAAAAAAACTTGAGAATCTCAACACGTCAACTTCTTTCTCGACCAATAGCATGAGTCTGGGGCGGGACTCTCTGTTTTTGAACAATGATAGATGGGGGATATTTTTATGTCATTTTTATGTTATACGTTCCTGCTAGTGGAACAAGAAGTACTTCACACAGTTTAATGAAACAACTATACAAGCACATGAAGTGGAACGAGGCAATAAAAAATGCTGATCGAAACCACAACAGATCAAATGTCCCAAACAGAATTAAGCATCTTACTTAGCACCAGCTGCTGGATTAGTGGTCCATCCACAATCACCCAGAGTAAAACAGAGGCTATCAGATAGGCCAGGGGTGTCCAATCCTGCTCCTGGAGGCCCGTTATCCTACAGAGTTTAGCTCCAACCCTAATCACACAAACCTGAAGCAGATAATTAAGATCACACTGGGCGGATTAGAAACTTCCAGGAGAAGGACCGGGCACCACTGAGGTAGACTCTTCACCAGCATGTCCACAAAACCTGACGTTACAATTGCCAAGATTTACATTGACAAATCAGGTACAAATCAGGACGGGATGATATGTTTATTATTGATGAGTCAATATTATATGCTAAGAAATAATCTTTGTGAAAACACATTGGTGCGAAAAGGCCAATCAATTTTTCAAACTGGCATTTTTAATGTATGAAAATGTCAAACTGCATGAAATGAGTGCAGGCCAATATAACCGACGCAGTGCTGGTGACATAAACTCTCAGCACCAAGATAATGAGGAACCTCCTAACAAGATCTGAGGAACTGTTCACGCACCACCACTCTGTCTCTGTGTGAGGAGGAGGGTGTATATACAGGCGAGCGGCGTTTGATTAAATTTGGAGTTTGGGCGTTATTAAAAGACACGGTCAGATCATTAACATGCAGCAGTCGTCAGCGCGCCGCTGAGGTTATGCTAATCATGTCTACGCTAATGAAAACTAATGAAAAACACAGAAGAGCGTCAGAAAAGCGACGTAAGACGCGCTCTCTGCGAAAGTGGAGTTAAAGGATTAGATATGGAAAAGCCTCATGTATAAAACACCACATTATTGCCTCATTATCAAATAAAATGAAGTGAACAGCACCATCAAAAGAGACCCAACTAACAGGCAACGGTTCCAGCTGGCTAACGTTCTCTAAAGTTCTCCCAAATTTATCAAAAACATTCTTGGTGTAACATATGAAGAACATGTTTCTAACATTATATATCATGTACCAAAAACATTATTCTTAAGTTGTTAGTGGAATGTTTTAAAAACATAAAAGAATTTAAAAACGTTTGAAGGGTGTTCTTATAACATTAATACAAAACAAAATAATGTTATTTTCAAAAATGTTTTTGTAACTTAATGGAAACGTTAGGGAAATGTTCTCACAGCCTAAAACTGTTAGCTAGGGGTACACTCAAATCTAGCTACTGTTATGCTGACCTAAGTGATGACTTCAGAGTCTCACAGCCTGCGAGACAATCTACAAAGACCATGATAGTGTGCAGCCTAAAATAAGAGCTGGAGAGGAGGTGCAAAATAGGGGAGGTGGAGAGGAGGTGTGAGGAAGAATGCTAAAGCAGATTTCAGGAGTAACTGGATATTACACAGAGGAAAACATCTAAGGAAAGGAAACTGAAAGTTTATTTTACGGTCAACGATCTCAATAACTGACCTTAAATTCAGAGATGCGGTTGAGAATGGAAGTATTTTAACTAGTCAAGAATTCACCATTTGTTAAATGAGTGAAACTAATGAAGAAATTTCACCACAAAATGAAAAGAAGATTTAAACTTTAAATTATATAGATTATTTAAGCATTGTAATTAATTAGATTATACAAAATGTATGACCTTTTCTACAGATCTGTTGCAAAATATGAACCCTGCATCTCTTCACTGGTTTTGAGGTTTATCTTACAAATTTAACACAATGCAAAGAAAAACATTTACCAGTTTTTTTACTTTACTGATTGTCTGCAGAAGATTTTTAATTCTCACATTCTGTCTTCTCAAGAAACGTTTAATCTGAGGCTGTCGTGACAGGCATGATCTTACAGTACTGGAGGTCACCACGACCTCACAGGGATTAAACTTCACCACAAGCTGATCTCACTGTTCCTTCAGTCCCTCCTAAGAATCAAACGAGCAGGTAACACAACTTCACATCTGACCTACAGCTTAATCTTCTTAGCCGAGAGCGCATGTCACAAGAGACTTACCATGGCCTGCATTCAGCAGCTGAAGAGACAAATCTTTAGCAAAGCTTTGTTGAATCCATCTGAATAGAGCTCTATTATACCTCTACATATAGAGGTATCTATCTATATGTCTTTGAAAATGTATACCTCTATATATAGAGGTATCTATATGTCTTTGAAAATGTATGCCTCTATATATAGAGGTATCTTTATGACTTTAAAAATGTATACCTCTATATATAGAGGTATCTTTATGTCTTTAAAACTGTATACCTCAAATGTACAGTTACAGTAACCATGGCAGTACGTTCTTCACTTTCTCTAGTGTACTAATTATCAACCTGCATTTCTTATGCTTATATTCTTACATGATGTCACTGAACTGGAAAAGAAACATGACTGGTGAAGAATGTCAGCTACAGTACAGCGACCATCACAATCAAAGCATACATTATATTTCTATATGCCCCAAATAAATAAAGGAGGAAGTCTTTACTTGGGTCATTTTTCAAACCCAGACCACCTCAGCTAACAAAGTTAGCTTGTAAAAACGTTTCCACAACATTTCCAGTAAGTAACAACAATGTTTAAAATGTTATTTTGAAAGTTTTAGGAGCTTTCAAAAGTCCAGTTTTTTAGACCTTGTATTAACATTATTGCATGGTTATAAGAACGTTATTCAAACATTTTTTAATTCTGTTATGTTTTTAAAGCATACCACTAACAACTTAAGGATAACGTTTTGGATATATATGATATATAACGTTAAAAACGGTTTTACCAGCGGTACTGCAAAAACGTTTTTGATAACTTTGAGAGAGCTTTCAGAGAGAACGTAAGCCAATGTTCTGAGTAGGGCTGGGTATCGAGTTCGATACTTTTTAAGCACCGACCGAATCGTCTCGATACTATCGAGTATCGAAAAAATCATGTCAACGTCAGTGAGCTAGAAAACGTGCAGCATCCTTAACGTGCCCGGATCAAATGCTGGTGATTGGCTTGGTTTATTTGACATTCTGTAATGTTAAAACTATATTTTTCCAAACAGTGAAATTGTTCACTAAGCTTCTGTTCGCGGATATCTGCTCTGGTGTAAATGTTCTGAATGTG
>JAZGTJ010006686.1:0-24378 GCA_036877575.1 Botia almorhae | reverse complement strand
CTGGGTTTTAATTGTCTTGTGTGTATGAGTGAAACAAGAAGCGATATGTAGCAGAACAGCTAGACTGGGGTTTTAATTGTCTTGTGTGTATGAGTGAAACAAGCACCTTTTTCAAAGCATATTTGGGATCATCAGGCAGAACAAGGATAATTTTGCCATCTGGAAACTCTCCCAGAATTCTCTCTTTCTTCCAGCCCTGGAACAGAGCAGACAACAAATCACACATGAATAATGTGAGACTGAAATGTGCCTGTTTTAAAAGATGATGTAACACCATATGATTATGAAGAGTGTAACTAAATGATCTTCAAAACTAATATCAGTGAAGACGCAGCAGGAATCAAGAGGCAGCGACTCACCACGTATCTGACTGCGCTGATGAACTGATTGTGAAAGAGCAGGTGCTGTGTCTCGTCCTCTGGGCTGGTGGGGGAGTAGAGCATCCCACACACGTTACACGTCACAGCTCCAAACGGCTTCTGACCACAGTCCTGCAAGCACACAAACACACTGAGCGCTGCTCTTCCTGTACCATGAGTTTGTCTTTTAATTATTATTATTATACGTTTATTATATTGCTACAGCTTGTTTATGAAACTAAGAGAAATGAAAAGAGAAGATGTTATGGAATTATTACATGAATCACTGATTTAAACAGACGTACAGTGCTGGATTGTGCTGCTGTAGGTTTGGAGCTGTTTTTGAGCTCTTTCACATCTGCTCTGGGTTCAGCATCTGAATTTCCCCTGAAATCACAACAGAAGATCACATCTTAAGATCCTCATGAGGATTTCATGCCCACAACACAGCATTAAACACATCACTGGCTTTACTCTGCTCATGCAGAGGCTTTAAATTACCTGCTGCTCGTTTCTGTCTGTTGTGATGAGGGCTGTGGTTTACCGTCTGTAAATACATGCAACACAATGAAGTTAAAACAGAACACACTGCGTCTCATTACACAGTTCAGTGAGGAACTGAGAGCTGATTTTAGCATCATCACATTAGTGAGATGTATTTAAAGCTGAGAATGTTGTACACTGAAGAGGAATGAATGATGAACTGCATGTGTGTGTCAGAAGCAGAAGATCATCACCTGAAGCACATGATTTCACCTCAACTGATGTCTTCAGCTGCACTTCAGCTGATACACACCACTGCTCTGCTTTCACCTGTAAAAGAGAGACACGGTCATTTACAGTTACTTAATTACTATTACAATCTTTAGCCTACAACATTATCTGAATTATAACTTCAACATTATAATAAAATGTGCTTTGTGACCTGGTTTTTGGGAGCTGCTGGTTTACTCGTCTCTTCCTCAAGACCATCCAGCTCAAAGTCATCTGGTGAATATTTGGGTCTTGGGGTGTAGGATTTATACTCCAGCGCCGGTCTGGGCTTTGGGCTGGTGATTCCATTAGGCATGGGAGGGGCTTGAGCAGGAAGTGCCCGTCTGGGTTCATGTGAAGCCACTTTAGGCACACTCTCTGGAACAGGAAGCTGAGCAGGGCTTGCAGCCTGACTGAGCAAAACCGAGACACTGTCGGCCTCCTTAGGAGAGCTTGCTTGACTCGCCTGATCTGACTTCAGCTTTTTAACACGAGTCCAGGTCAGCTTGTCACGCTGAAGTTCCATCTGCCTCAGCTTCTGAAACCTGGTCAGTTTCTTCTTCTCTTGGGTCTTGAGAGGCAGAGAAACTTGGCTGAGAAAAAAGCGTTTCCTGAGGCTGCTCTCCTGTGGCTTGGGTTCAGCAGCCTCCTCATTAGGAGTCTTGAGGGAAGCACTGCAGTCAGAGACCGTTTGTGAGATCACTTCCTGTGTTTCACCTTTGGTTTCACTTACCTCCACAGACTCGCTCACCTCCATTTGTTGCTCAGTGTCTTTGTCATTTGACGCTCTCGGGGCATCGGAGGCAATATCGTCTGCAATTTCTTCACACAGTGCCAGAAGGTTAAACTGTCGGGGTGGTGGTTTCCTGGCAGCAGCTGCCTTCTCTGCCAGGGCAGCCAGGCGAGCCTTCGTTCGGGCCTGTGGGTTCATCTCTTGCTTTTTAGGAGACCCTTGTGTGGAGTCTGGCATACTCTCCTGGGGTAGAGGAGGAGAAAGGGCCTCCTTGCTGATCACAGCTTCCTGTGTTTGTTTGTTTAGCATCTCCTCTTCAACACTCAGCAGCTCCTCTCTGACAGACATCTTAGAGTCGCTCTCTGAATCCTCGTAGGTTTCAATCTCAACAACACAATGTCCAATCTCAACATCATCATCCAGAAACGCATCAGACTCAGACTGAAGAAACACTTTCGCCACGTCTGATATTTTGGTACTTTGTACACTGTCCTGCAGAGAACATGTGTTCACCACCTCTAACTCATCCATGTCAGAAATGGTTTTACTGGTGAACGTGTGTTTGGTGATGCTGGTCTCCTGGATAACTTTGAAAAGCGCCTCTGCTAGCGGTGGAGGAGATCTGCTAATCACATCTACTTTTGCATCCAGACTCACAGTAACGGGGTCGATCGACATCTGTTCGTCAAGTGATACTTTAGCTGGGCAGCTGTCATGAAACCCTGACTGCAAATCAGTTACACTGGCTGCATGGTTTTTGTCAGGTTTGGGTAATGTGATCTCACTCTCCAAGTCAAGAAATCGTCCATAATTATGCTCAATTTGCACAAGAAACACAGCAGCGGTTACAGTTTTGATGGTTTCGCTGACAGAGGGGTGGTCTCGCTTTACTCTTGAGATATATTTCTTTGTTCCTTTTTTCAGGACAGTCAAATGTTGGGATGGTTTATTTCCTGCTTTCTCAAAAACTTTGGAATCTTGTTCTTTTGGCTTGGCCATATCAGATGCATTTTGCCGTCTTCCTCTCGCACCCTTTTTCTGTGTGGTTTTTAGCCGAGAGGATTGTCGAATAGCTTCTCTGTTTTCTTCCCTTGACTGTGGCAGATGTTTGTGTTTTGGAGGTCTTCCCCTCACTGACTTCTGAGGTGTCTTTGGTATCTCAGCAGGTTTATCAGGTGCTGCAGAACTTTCCTTCATCCTCATCTTCTTAATCTCAGGTTCACAGGACAACATTCTTCTTTTCTGCCCTGGCATTCTAAAGAGAGAGAGGAAAGCAAGTATTATTACCTGCAAACAGAACAATCCGGCAACACACAATGAAACACACAGAAGCTAAAACATACTGAGATTAGAGTTCATGTAATCAATGATACATTAGATCAATTCTAAACAGATTTTCTTTTCTGTCAATATGATTCAGTCATAATAAGAAATGAACAAGTATCACACAGTTACTCACCAATAATTTAATGGCTATAGTTATGAAACTAAGATAGATATATAATATCTAATATATACATATATATATATTTATTATTACTAATTAAACGTGTGAGCAGCGGGCGTTAAAAATGGATTTCTTACCTGACAGCTGACACGAGGTTTGTGTGGCTGTCAGTTTATATTAACTTACAGCTTGAATATTCAGTACACACAGAGTCGTTGTAATATTGCAGGAACCGCATCAGCTCTCAAGTGTCATGGAGATGTCAACAGCTGTCTCTCTCCCCAGAGATGTCCACTAGATGTCCACTGAACATGGATCATGGCTTCCGTTACTAGAGTACAAACTGCTCGTAGTGACAAATAAACATTGTTCTTAACCTAAACATGAATTCATCTCATGTTCTTTTAAAGTTAGTGAGGATCAATTGGTTATTCTGTGTGACGTCGCGTGGAAAGTTAGCAGAGCTGGCTAGCATTGTTAGCTAACTCTTTATAAAGCCTCGGACAGCTACTGTCGTTGATTTCACATACGATATAAGTAAAGGAGACGTAAGACTGGTCACTACTATAATTAAACAAGAATCAGAAATAATACAGTACGGCGTCAAACTTGCCTGTGTTTTCCTGTTTCCAAACAACAGCTGTTTTCCGCTGTGTGGAGCAAAGTTTCGCCTCACTTCCGGTGCTGCTTCTGCGCCGCTCAACCTGCTGCGCTCACAGCTGATGCAGCGACACCTGCTGGACCTGCTGGACTGGATCATGAACATCTCGATCTCCAGTCACAGTCAGCATCATCTTCATTACTGCTGTTAACATCTTCGCTTGATGCTGAAAGTGACACCAGTTATCAGAGCCTTCTGTGCTCCTCCTGTACTCCTCCTGTACTCCTCCTGTACTCCTCCTGTGCTCCTCCTCTACTCCTCCTGAGCATAACCTGTCATTCTTAACAGACAGTTTGAAAGAAAGATGAATTATAAAGAAAAACAATAATATAATGGAAAGTAAGTACAGAGACACACAGAATCTTATATAATTGTGTGCTACCCAAAATGTGTCTCCACAAAAAAAGCAGAGAAAATGAGTTCAAGATCTCGGCATTCTGGGTAATTGTGTGTGTTGATTTGATCGAGTTGTATGACCATACAATATGAGAGAGGTGCAGTGGCATTTTAGTCTTCATCTCATCTGTTTGTCTCTTGGGAACGGAGGTGACCCATGATAAATAATCCGGCACTCTGTTCTGAGGGGATAAAGATTCTCTTGTTCAAAGTCAGTAAACACAAACACAGCAGAACTTCAGTACTGGAACAGTTCTGCTGGCTTATCTAATGGTCTGGTGGTAGGCAGATGTGCCTGGTGGGTAATCCGCACGGCTCCAAGCTCCTCCAGTCTGTATTCTACCGAGCTTTTCCCTGACCGAGCTGATCACACAGTTCAAAAGTAATCCATGAAACCTGTACACCTCAATTTACAATGGAGTTAACAATCCATTTCCCACAACAGCTTCTGTTTAAGTGTACTAAACCAGTGTACTAAACCAGTGTACTAAATCAGAAATCAGCCGATCTCTTAAATTCATGCATGCGTGACTGCTGCAAAAACGACATACATGAACCACAGCACATCACCACAAAACCTGCCCACTGGAGTATATTCTGACATTTGGGGATTTTGCTAAATGCAGAATAAAATCACAGATGGCAACCGTGTAATATCAGTGTTCGTCATAATGAATTTTTACAACATTCATGTTTTGCTCATAGGAGCTCACTCATGTCCAGTTGACCTAGACAACTATCTTCCTTTTGAAATTGTCATTGAGGAGAGCAAGACTCAACAAACAAGGTGAAGTAATATCTGATCTAAATGTAGGAAACAAAATATTTAATCGTATTGGTAACTTGGATGGTTGTATTCTCAGCTGATGTATTTCCCACACAATGATTTGAATTAACTTTTAAGTTTATTCAAAGTAAGTTTTTAAAGTTTCAATGTTTGTTTCTGTTCTATCGGATGAGACAGATGTTGCTGTGCTGTGAGAGTCTGGAGTCCAGGATCCTGCACTACATGAAGAGAGGAAGATTAGAACAGGATGAGGGAGAGGAAGATTAGAACAGGATGAGGGAGAGGATGGAGAGGAGACGGCTGTATTCAGAGAAAAATGGTCAAAAATTCCCATCTGATGAAAAACAAGCCAATAGCAAGAGCATAAGAATGGAGCAGCTGAATGTGTTTCAGCCAGACCAAAGTCACTTACAGTAACAAAAGGATGAACTTACATCATGATTAATTAGTTTAAATTATTTTCTTCTAGTTTGAGCTAAGAGTACTCGAACAATCACAGTCTGGTTTCTGTTTAGGGAGTGTCATTAAAGAGACACAGTTTATTGTGAAGCGTTACATGATCACAGGCTCGGTGTCAAGTTCTGGGGAAAGACTAGAAGCCATTCTACTACATTCCTACTGACAGGAACACATCAGACACACACACACACACAGATAAACACAAACAGTAACACTGTTGCTTTGTTAAACAGAACTGATACATGTTTTTTAAACTGAGCTATAGTGATGTCTGTATGTTAGCATTGTGTTTGCTAAACTTGTGCTGTGTTCTCTTGATCCTGCTGCATCAGTTAAAAAGACTAAAGCTTTATAACTGCCTGAGAATCAGAGAGGAATCCAGGTGAAAGTTTTTTATTTATAAAATTATAAATCGTATGATGTACAAAAACAGGGTATTATGTGTGTAATCTGCAACACACGAGTAAATCATGTAACATCAAAGCTGTATAGTAGAAACAACACTGAGTTCACCAAGTGTGATTTCATTCTCAGGATGTTCCTGAGAAACTGAACTGACACGCTGACAGACTTTCATGTGTCTCTTGTTTCTTTCATACGGCTGCTCAGAAAATGACATCTCCTGAAATCACTTGCTGAACGACTCCACTTCTTTTAGAATAGTGGGGTCATTTCCTTTCTGAAAGATTTCCTTTCTGAGGTTTGTTTCTGAAACATTGAAAGAACATCCCTATAATGTAAGCCTGTACTTCCATGCAAAGACACAGTGGTGTTGAGGCAACTTCTGGCCTCAGACTGGAGCCCAAGATCTTGATTCTTTTGGCTGTGAAGACACGAAGAAGTGACATTTATTAACAGCACAACATATTTCATCTCATGTGTCAGCTGCTGATAAAGAGACAGTTTACTCAAATGACCCTCATGCCACTTCAACATGACACGACGACTGTTATCCCTTTAAACTTCATTCCACTCGTATGTTGGGTATATTTTACAGGGCAATAATGTACTTACAACTGCCTTTGGCCACATGTAGCATTCATTTTTAGTCTGAATGAGATCTTTAGCTTTCAGCTGTGAAATGATGGAGGAAAGGGAGCTGACTTTTCGCTTCAGCCGTCTGATGGTGGCATTCTTCAGTCTGAGCTGTCTTCTGCAAGCCTCAAGTTTCTCCTGAATCAAGATCAAATTGTGCTTCAACATCTCTGGTGTTTCCGCCTCCATGTGGACATCGTCCAGTGACCGTGTGGCGGCGTGTGTCTCTGAGCGGTAACAGTGATCATGTCTGACTGAAATGACACACACATCACTGGAGTAAATCTTCAAAGATCCACCAGCTTCATCCACTTCTGGCTCCAGATCAGTGTCTTCTTCCACTAACTGAACCGTATCTGTGAGATCTTTCCTGGCATCTCCTCTCAGACAGTACGTGTGAAATTCCTGAGCTGTTGATTCACTGCATCCACGTCCCTGTGCTCGTCCCTCCACTGCCCTCCCTCCCTCCACTGCCCTCCCTCCCTCCACTGCCCTCCCTCTGGAGCGTCGCGGCTGCTTCTGTGAGCGCTCAGGGAAGGAGAAGATGGTGGGTACAGCAGATTTGGCGAGCCGCACCTGACCTTGACTGTTTGTGAAGAAACAGTGATCTTCAAAGTGGAGCGAACACAGACGAGAAGACGGAGTGGGCTTGAATTTGTAGCGTCTCAGGTTCACCAGCCACTGCTGTAACCGACCTTTATCAGCTAAAGGGAAACTGTGAGAGAGAGATGACTGTATTATACTGTAGCCATTTATATAGATCTTAATACATCACATCCGTGGAAGCTAGTTACAGTTAAACCGCTATACTGGACATCCTCCATAATAACTCATAGCAACCCTCGACCGCCAATATGACATCATATGACATCAATATCATTTTACGCTGCACTGTATCTTTAACATCCAATCACTAATACAGACACTGTAATATAACTGCAAATTAAACAAAAAACATAATGAATCCGAGTTACTACTGTGCATGTTAGGGATGTACTTTTTTATAAGATTAACGAAAAGCTTGCAACTCTTAAAATGATTAACACCAACACTGTGTCCCCAACTCAACACTACACGACGAATACCTCAACGCCATCGCTGAGATGAACAGTCACATTTATTAAAGGCCACAAGCGCGACAGAAACCTAACGGGATAAATACAGTTTAATGAATGTGGTCGGAGTGATTAGATACAACTAAAGACATTCAATCATAAACTTACCGATGAAATCTAATACTGGACTCTCGTGAGAAACGATTAGTACAATTAAAAGCGGCGCACGACATGTTTTCAAAACACAAGAATCATGACAACAACTTTCTGTCTGTCATTCAGCGGCGGTTCGCAAACTTCAGTAGCGCATCAGCGCCACCTGCTGCTCGTCAATATGTCTGCACGAGTCGCTTTACTGTAACAGATGATTGTAGAATTAATATCACACAATTTCAATTACATCTTGTATTCATGAACTATAATGAACTATAATACATCAGCACTTCTCTCCTCTGCTATACTGTGGTAAGAACAAGATTGAAAAACGTTGCGACACAATTTGCACTTATTTTTTTAAATAGTCTTTTTGTGCAGGTACTTTACTTTAAAAATGTGCTTAAATTCGTAGCTGCATTCTAGTTTGTTGTGTGTGTGTTAGAGTGATGAACGCTTCTTACATGTTCTCAGTTGGATCATTATGGTATATGTATTAGTTCATTTCTCACATTCTGAGTCGGGCATGTGACGGCAGCTCCTGACGTTAGTGTCAGAGATGTTAAACTAGAGCTCCAGGAATATGATGATCATTCAGATGCTTCTCAACACTGTCACACTCAATGAATTTAGCTTTATACAATGTGAACTTTTGTGTAGTAACTTGTGAGGGGGACGCAAATATTTGAGAACTACAGTCTACTAAATGTATATATTAGGGATTTAGCATTAGATTAACTGTACTGCTATATCATCAGATATACTTTCAGGTCTGTATATGTACAATCCTAAATGGTTTATTTTTTCACAGTTGTTGGTGTTGTGTGTTAAATGTGAATTTTATTCTGTAGAAAGACTGGATGCTGTTCCGTAACGCACACGGATTGTTTGCGAGTAACAGGACCAGCTCATGTCAACTTAGGCGTGTCTGTACACTTCCTCATTTCCTAAATCCAACCGGATCTTTCGTCCATCCTGATTGGACCTCACACGCAGAGGGCGGGATAATGCGTTATTATCTCTCATTGATTGGACGTCTAATTGAAGTGGGCGGCGCCGGTCACGCCGGTGGGTTGAGTTGCGCCATACGCCATTTTGCAGTGAAGCAGCGGAGACAGAAAACGCGAGAAGCTTCAGTTTACAGGTGATTTTCTGTCACAGTCTTCATGCTAAACATTCTCACTTGTTCAACAGCCCATTACTCATGTATATGATCATTTATAAGTGACTGAATCAGTCATTTAAAGCGCCAGTTAGCTGCTCTTATACTGTGTGAAGCTAGTTAGCTAATCTGCTAAAGATGGTTGATACACAAAATCACTTTATATGAGGACAAACGGCGTGAAAGTCGTAGTATATGAATTATTTAAAAACATTTCAGTTCTAAAGGCATGTCTAAAGTAATTGTGTGTGGTGAACAGTAGAGACGACTGGATTTTGAGGTGCTGTGTTATTTATTCTTTAGATGTCAGCTATATTTTAAGGGCTGTAGTAAGTTTACTAGAGCTAAATGTAACTTGCTTATTTAATCATAAGACGTTAAGACTGTTTCAAATCCTCGATTCCTCAGTTAGAGGTCCTTCAGTCTCCACGGCAGATGTGATGTCGTGTCCCCAGTATGCCAGCAGACTTCCTTCTTACTGATCTTTCGTGTTTCCACATGTCAACTGATGAGAGATATGACACTGTATTAGTTTATTGATGCATCATACAGATTACATTCATTTATGAGTCTTATCCTTTACTCTGGTATGAGTTTATGAGGTCCAGACACGTGTAGACTCTAATGTTTTCTGTGCGTTGTGTAATGGTTTGTGTCTGTTTCTCTCATGTCTGCAGGGAGAAGGATGGGGAATGTCTTTGCCAACCTGTTTAAGGGTTTGTTTGGGAAGAAGGAGATGAGGATTCTCATGGTTGGTCTTGATGCTGCTGGCAAAACGACCATCCTGTACAAACTTAAACTGGGAGAAATAGTTACCACCATTCCTACTATTGGTACGTGAGAGGACGTCGACTGGTTTAACATGTGTTTGGTAGTGCAGTGTCTGATTCACACACCCTCAACACACATCTGAAATGCCCTTGACCAGGGTATGGTACACAAAGCCTCTTTGTCTCTATCACAGCGTGTTAGCTGACATCACAGTCGAGTTGTGTGTGTGTGTGTGTGTGTGTTTGTGTTGCGGTGAATGTTTAAACTGTGTGTGTGTGTGTGTGTGTGTAAACTCCCGCCTCTGCATTGAAATCATTATGTTTAGATTGTGTGTTTTGTGTGTTGCAGGTTTTAATGTAGAAACTGTGGAGTATAAGAACATTAGTTTCACAGTTTGGGATGTTGGTGGCCAAGATAAAATCAGACCTCTGTGGAGACATTACTTCCAAAACACTCAAGGTACGAGAAGAGTTACAGCAAAAACCACAAACAAACATTGTGTTGCATCTGTGTGTTTGTTTTTATGTAGAATCTCACTCACGCTGAGGTTGTTAAGAGACGTGATGACAGCAAAGGTTTTCTCACCGTCTGCTTGTATTAGGTCTGATCTTTGTGGTGGATAGTAACGACAGGGAACGAGTTAATGAAGCCAGAGAGGAGCTGACCAGAATGTTAGCAGAAGACGAGCTGCGTGATGCTGTTCTTCTGGTCTTTGCAAACAAACAGGTGAGTATTGCTTGTGTCCAGCATCAGTCATGTAACTGCAGTTACAGGCAGAACAATGAGTCCATTAAAATACATGAATAAGGGAATCATTGATTGTGACTGTGTTTTTCTCCTGTCCATCACAGGACCTGCCCAATGCCATGAATGCAGCTGAGATCACAGATAAACTGGGGCTTCATGCCCTCCGTCATCGTAACTGGTACATCCAGGCCACATGTGCGACCAGCGGCGACGGCCTCTACGAGGGCCTTGATTGGCTGTCCAATCAGCTGAAAAATCAGAAATGAGCTTATCTGCAGAGTGTTTGTTGAATGAGCGTGTGTGTGTGTGTTTGAGAGAGTGAGACAGTTACAGTACTGACCCAGACTTTGACTGAACGTGGTTTCTTCCACACATTCATTAAGGATTGGGAATCACTGACTTAAACTGCGTTTGTGTGTGTCGTGTGCACAGTAAAGTGTTTATCTCTAGTATGCATGTTAGTAAGAATGTATAAATCTGATTCGTGTGTGTGAGGGCTTCTCTGTCTGTTTGCTCGGTTTGGGAACGACTCTGGCGTGCCTTTTACACACACACCTCCTGTTGTTCCACTTCACAAACTGTAATATGACTCTGGTTTTCTGCATCATGCGTGGTTTTCACATGACAAAAAAGAACCAAGGTTATCAGAAAGAATTGTTATTCTGCAATAACCTGAACCTCATCCTCCAGTTTAACAGGCATGCTGAATCAATAACCCATCACTTAGTGTTTGAATTAAAACCTGCTTCTTTAGAAAAACACTGTAACCTGTATCAGGTCAGGATCAATTTGCCCTGATTTCCCTCAACACATCTTTCATTGTTCTTTTGAGTCATTTGAAAATCATGCTGTTGTCTCTCCGGTCATGCAGATTGTTTTAGTTTGTGAATGTTCATATGTTGGTAGTGGAGCTGTGAGCAGATCTCTGGTTTCCTGCTCTACACTACCATTCACCTCACACACAATCACAGACTGCTAAACATTCCCCCCTCAACCAAACTGTTGCAATCTGATTTGAATTAAAAACATCAAATATCATTGCTTATGTGTTTTCTTGATCTTTTTAGAAGAACGTTGACCATTGAATGAAAGAACAACAGTTTCTAAACTGAAGATCTGAAATCTGTTTTTTTGTTGTGGTATTCCTGATACAGAAGTATGTTGAGTATGTTTTTTAGTTTACTACAGAAGTCAGTGGCTTTAGTCTTAGAAAAACCTACAAGAACTTGTCAATAAAACAACTGCTTAAGAAGTCTTAGGAAGGGGGGTGGGGAAATCTTGAAGCTCTGGTAGATTTCCATATTGTTTCTCTTGACCAGTTTCACAGACAAAGCTTTAGTCTAGTCCTGGACTAAAATGCATGTTTAAGTGAAAGCAGCTTGCTCTGACATCAGTGAAAGTGTTTCGTGCCACAATTAATATTTCTGTAAGAGCAACGTCATGTTCTAATTTAACTTCGATGTCTACGTAATCTAAGATCTGTCTGTGAAGTCTATAAGAATCACGAAGGTCCTCACACATACATTTAGCTCTTATAGTTCATACATGCATGAGTGTAGCTGCTCTGCATTTACTCTCTCTTGTGGTGTCCCTGATGAACCTGCTCAGCCCATGTACAATGTATTGGTTTACTGTACCTTTAAGAGGAGGGGGGCTGATGGTGCTGTGGGGGTATTATGAATATCAGATGAGCTCGGCTTATGCCATGCGGATCCACACACACAAGCTGAGCAACAGAGAGACAGAGGGAAGAAGAGAGGAACTGAAGATGGATTTTAAAGGGAAGGCGAGACGGCTGTGAGACACTGAGGAGAGCAGAGGTAGCAGAGCAGGCAGGAGGAAAGGATGAAGCACACTCAGCAGGTTATGTGGTTGTCTCACTGTTATGTGGAAACTGAGCACTGCAGTAATGTATCATCTGATCCATCATGAAACTGCCCTGCGTTCACACTGATACAATGACAGATGCATTGTGTTTGGTCTTGATGCATGTCTGCCGTGGATTTTAATGCACTCTTGATGGATCCTGAATTTCAGCTATAGATGCATGGGAGCTGATGCAGTTTGGACTCGTGCGTGTGTGATGCAGTTTGGACTCCTGTAAGTGTAAGAGAGTGTGTGTGTGTGTGTGTGTGTGTGTGTGTGTGTACAAATGAGAGAGAGAGAGACCTCAGAGTGATAAAAGAGAGTTACAGCAGCTTGATGCTCACAACACGAGACCAGTGGTGGAAAGAGTGATTTATACTCAATTACAAGTACTGTTACACTGCTGAAATTATACTCAATTACAAGTACTGTTACACTGCTGAAATTATACTCAATTACAAGTACTGTTACACTGCTGAAATTATACTCAATTACAAGTACTGTTACATTGCTGAAATTATACTCAATTACAAGTACTGTTACATTGCTGAAATTATACTCAATTACAAGTAAAAGTACTGGTGTTAAAAAGTACTTAAGTAAAAGTACAAATTACTCTTCATAAAAACTATTCAGAGTACTAATTACTTTTTAATTTAAGATTAAAATCAGATTAAAAGATTGTTTAGATTATTAAGACAAATTTAGATTAAAATCACTTGCAAATTATGGAGAAACTTTGCTATTAACCTAATCGCGCGAACCGAACCGTCAGAAACCACAGAACAACACTGCCTAGTGCCTCAACATAATAATACATAAATAAAATATCACACAAATAGAGTTATAAGTCGTCTTACCGTAATGTGTTGTTTAAGATTAGAGGCTGAAGTCTTGTAAACTGAAATCACAGCAGATGGCAGACATTGTTTACACTGCATCAGCACACTGTCCTCTTTCCTCCCTCTATAGGTGAACAGATCCTCCAGGTGTGACCATGGCGCTCATCCTCTGCTATTTCTTCATCACTTCTGCATTCTTCAGATTCATTATTGCTGTCTTCAGTCTCCATGTGTCAATCAATAACTTCTTGACTGTATGATGACGGTCAGCTCACGTCAATCTGCAGTAGCCGGAACTTGTGTTTCGGTTCAAATAATGTACCAGGCTTTTCATTGGTCCGGTAAGATGAGATAGTTTTATTGGCTACCGAAATGCCGGTCAGTGGTTGAAATATTAATTCAGTACTCCGTAACGAATTGTGATTTTAAACATAACGAAGTACATTACTTAGCTTAATTTGTACTCGAGTACAAGTAAAATTACAGACTTAAAATTATACTCATGAAAATACAAATACCCCCAAAATGTACTTAATTACAGTAAGGTGAGTAGTTGTAATTCGTTACCTCGAGCACTGCACGAGACCTGTGACAATAAACACAAAGCATCTGTAGTTCCCACTGTACAGCACCAGAAGTGTTGACTGAACATCAGTGTCGTGTCTGATGGCAATGCTTCAGTCATCACTGCAGTGTCTCTGTGGGATTGTTCATTTGTTTGGTGTCTGGGGGAAAGTAAGTTGTGAGATTGTGAGAAATCAGAAATGCATGTGTGTTCTGTTACAGCTGAACGGCAGAAACTGTTTGACAGATTTAAACTGTTAGCTCACCCAACAAGAGGATTTGTCATCATTTACTCAACCTCATGTGAACCTCACTCTGAATACAGTGACATAACAGCTCATGCATGTGGATTTCTGTTAATAACGCGCCATCTTTTGATATTAGATTGAAACACTGTGATTTCAGCTCTGTTAGTAAACTGTGTCATTCATCATTTCTCCACACAGAACACAGAACACACAGTTCTGTGCACACAGTCACAATGAACACACAGTCACAATGAAGACGTTACTGTGCATGTGGTGTGAAATAAAGACTTACAGGAAGTGCAAACAGACCTTTATTAACATATTTATTAACAGTTATATTCAACACTGTGCAGATGAAACAATTGGTCATTTAAAAAAATCTTATTCTTGTCATTAAATGTCATTAAACTAAAGTCATCACACTAAGATAGTAAAAATACAGTAAAAGCAACATTACAAACAAGCATTAATTATAAATTCAGTATTAAACCAGTATCTTATTATTGTGCTAAATGTGTTTGAAAAAGCTTTCATGTCCATTAGATGCTGTTGTGTCTCTTTTACTAATGTGAGAAATGATTTCTGATTCAGCTGCATCACTGCTGGCACCAGTTCATCACAGAAGACATTTTATCTGGGCGCTGCTTGCTGCTCTCGCAGTGTTTGACGCAGGTGTGGTTTTGCTGGGCAGGTAAGCAGATAGGTTATGTGATAGCATGGTTGGCGCAGGAGAGGAGGGTGTGACTGAGCTTCCGTTGTCATGATGCGGCGTTAGATGCGACAGGCACTTGCACCCGGCGTCCGTCAGCAACCTCATGATGTCATTCCGGAATCGCACACCAACCAGCGCATAGAGCAGCGGGTTCAGACAGCAGCGCACGTATGCCAGGTTGCGTGTGATGTTTTCCTGGAGTTGGACTCTGGTCCACTCTTCACAGGTCTGTGGTGTCAGTGTGAATATTCTGATCAGCAGGACCACAGTGTAAGGTAACTGAAACAGCAGGAAAAGTACCACCAGCAGTGTCATCAGACGCAGAGTCCTCTGTCTGCGCCAGCTTTTCCCGCCGGCATGCACCAAAACGCGCCCTATAGCGCCATAACACACTATCATTGCCACGCAAGGAATGCAAAATCCTGCGATCTTTGCCATTTGTGCCCAGAGCTTCCATTTGCTCCCTTCATCTGCCCACACATTCATGCCACATAAGAAGTCAGATGAACCCATGTCTGCGCTTACGGACGAGAATCGCAGGTCCGGCAGACTCAGGACGATGGAGGTGAGCGCAACCGCGATGGCAGACAGCATGCTGTAGCACAGCGTGCCAGAATTCAGCTTCCGCACAGCCCTGCTGTGAACCACCACTAAATACCGGTCGACACTAATGCACGCCAGCAGCAGCAGACCGCTGTAGGTGTTAATAGCATACATGCAGCGGTTGAGCTTACACAGCGGCTCGCCGAACACCCAGCTGCCGCGCAGCGTCTCGGCCGTCTGCAAGGGCAGCGTCAACAGAAGCAGCATGTCCGACAGGGCCAGACAGAACAGGAAAACATCAGTCATGCAGCGCAGACGCAGACGGCGGTACAGAGCGAAGGTGGCGATGACCAGCCCGTTTCCACTTACACCTAATAAGAAAACGATGAGGAAGACTGTGGTCTGGATGACCGTGATGGTCAGCTCCTGCCCAGTGCTGACTTCACATAACTCGACAAACTCACTACTGGAGTTGTCAATCAAATCGTCATAATTGTAAAACGGTACAGAATCATGTGTTGATAGATGATAACTCTCCATACCTGAAAAACAGAAGCAGTTTATCAAATTCATGTGGAAGATTAAGGGACGGATTGCAAGAAATGTCTTAAATAAAGAGCTCTTTAATGACGTACACACTCGAGATGACTACACCATGAACACTGTTGTTGCAGGTTTCATCACTAGGGGGCACTCTTGTAAACTCACATTTCTCTAAACCCTGTCTTGCGATGATCAGTTACTAAGTTACCAGTTTACTGAGTTACCAGTTTACTGAGGAAAAGGATTCGCAGTGTGAACACAGTATGAATAACTTCAGCAGGTGATTGTTCTGCATGTATTCATTAATCACATCAAGAGTTTCACGTCAGATGCGTACAGCTGTTATGAATTTAAAGTGGACATTTTTTATTAACTTGTGTTTATTATTTTACGCTCAAGCTTAGACGTGTATTTAAAAATAATGATAAACTCTGTGTCTGCGAAATATGACAAACAACAAGACATAATTAATGAAATATTGTTAGCATATGACATTCTTGTTACCTCTGAATGTATCTATACAGATAATATCTAAACTTGATAATGAGAAAATGTGTTTTGTTAAGTTGTTATTTGTTCCGTGATATATTGATCTGTTTCAATGATCATGAGATTTAATTTAAACGAGTAATGCTGCTGCTTTCATGAGCGCTAGAAAGAGCGTTTCACTGTTAAATCGCTGTTTCACAGTCAACGTGAAACCATCTCTTAATGGTTTGACTGGCCGAATGTCGCGAGTCCAGTCAGTGTCAATAACAAGAGCAGTAACCATGGAAATGTATTCCCACTTGTGACACAGGTGTCAGTGATGAAATGTCACCTCCAGTTTCAGGTGTGTTGAGCGGTGGAGAGAAGCGACTCATTCCGCGAGCGATCGCGTGCCGCGGAGCTGACAGGCGTTGGCGTGAGTGTCATTCCGTTCGCGCTATCAGTCACCATTGCGTGACAGCGCGCGATAAAACGCGTTGCTGTGCCGCGAGCGTCTTTATTTGAGCAGAAAGCAGCAGATGGACTTGCGTGGAGAAGATGGAGCTGCTTTTAAAACTCGTGTGGAGAAAATTGAGGATGATTTCAGTGACAGACCTGCGCGTCTTAAACTGAAGGCAACGGAAAGACAGAACCGTAAGAAATGACTGTAAGTTATTAAACAGATGCGTGCAATAAATCAAATGATGTATTTATGTATTAGTGCGTTCTGGAGTTTTTAAGGAGCAGCGTCAGGTGTGCAGTGTAGACACGGTGTTTAGACTCGTGTCTTAAATTTAGATTAAATTATATATGAATGCAAACTATAAGAGGACTACATACACATTATAAAAGAATTAAAACTGTGACTTTAAAAGGTTTTCATTTACAAAAAAACAAAAATGTAAATGTAAAACAGATTTACAAAAATACACTATGGTAGCCATAGTTACAAATAAACTATTAAAAACTATTCAAATGTATGTTTTGGTCTAAGTCACCAACACCATAAAAACAACTGAGAGAAACATTCTTTATATTCGTAACTATTTTGAAACTAGAATTTATGTGATTTTCATTTATTCATCTGATGTGTTACAGTAACGCACGCCGATAAAAAATAATTTTACCAGATGCAACAGGAAATGAAAAATAAGACAGAAATATTTTCTAAATGCGTAATAAGTTTTGTAGTTATTTTTGTGGTTTTGTAGTATTTTATTTTTTCTTTTAAGTTGATTATTTCTGCTTTATTACGTGATATTTCTCACACACTATCTCAACTTAGTGAATATTCAGCAGTAAAATGTGTGTTTTAAAAGTCATCAGTGGAATTTTTCTGTGATCTTTGAGACCCTTCTGGAATTACAAGAATTACACAGAGTTTGTGCACAGAATATCAACCTAATCATGATCTGAATTCTCTTAATGAATTTTAATTTAATTTCAGTCTGTGATTATATTTTCACATGATAGTTCAACTGATAACTGATAATTCAGTTTAATTCAGAGAAAATACTGGTTTATCATATAACCATTTATAGTGATCATAGCCTTTTTAAATATCACACAACAACGCAACTAGTACCCTGCTACTCCTACGATATATCACATGTTTGTGATGGCAGAAATAACGCACCTAACAGAAGGCACACTTGACACCTGCAGTATACATTCATCTGTAATGTGTGTGCACCTGTTCATGTAATAATGTGTGCAGGACAAACTGCTGTCACTCACCTCACGATCTGATGTCTCTCTGTAGAGTGTTCTCTGTAAACCTCAGTGTGGTGTGTTTGAAACTCTGCTCTTCAGTGACCAGTGTCTGTGAACTGAGGATGTTCCGCTGTCACCCTGTTTGTGTGTTCGCTTGACTCTGCATTGCCCCACATTTCACACCAAAACATCAGAGCACAAAGAAGCTGATAAACATCTGTCAGTGTGGTTCTCTATCAGCCCAAGAGCTGTTGCATCAAAATCGTATCTGTGTTACGTGAAACATCTGAATATCATTTATTAATGTGTGTCTTGTGCATTTGTTATGGCATTACTGCACGTTACATGTTGTGCTGCTAATCACAGGACGTTCAATCTTTCAAACACAAAAATCAGTTGTTCAAACACAGACCCGAGGGACCGTAATGTACTGATCCTCATGAGCTGTTTTGATGACATAATTATGGTCATTGTAAGCACATTGAGGTGTGTGTTCGTCTGTGTGTGTTTATCAGCTGTAAGAGTGACTGACAGACATTTAAATCAGACATCTTTTAGACACAGAAGATGTTTGTTGAGCTGCTTCTGGTCTCTAGCCTGAGTCTTGGGTTTGCTCTGGGTGCAGAGACCATGCAGGTTACATTGTGGTTAAATGCAGGTTTTAATCACTGAAGTCTGAGGTGGACTTTAGTAAGGCATGTGAGGTAAAAACACAGCAATCTTTTAAACTTTAGTCTAAATGAGAAAAGATTTACTTTGCAGAACACTGTAAAGTAAATCAGTGTGTCTAGAAACATCCCATGAGATATTCTATACAACTGTTTAAACACGCCTGTCTGGAACACTTGATTGTGATTGGTCAGATCTGTGTAATGTCCACAGAATTGTCCTCCAGACAAACAATTTCCTGCAAAATGCTTGTGTGTTCAAAATGTCTGAAGATCTGAGTAAATAGTGGAGAATAGAGAAGTTTAAAACTAATGATTCTCAAAGGCCATGTCCTCTCTCTCTCTTTCTCACACTCCCTCTCTCTTTCTCTCTCTTTTCTCAGATGATGCCCTCCACCCTTTCACATTTTCCCACCCTTTCTGTGTTTTGTTTTGAGTGGTTTGTGGTTGCCAGAACGTTGATGGGTACAATGTTTACTTCATGTGTGCCACACACAGCTCAGCTAAAACATTTGACCTGATTCAGCTTCACCTTGTGTGTGTTTCCTTTGTGAAAGATAATCAGCAAACTGCAAACATGAGGCGGCTCTTCTAAACATCACACTGAGCTGCAGTGTTTCATATATTCATGACAAACCTCAGTGAGCTTCAGAGATGCTGTTGAGTATCAAGAACTGTTTATTAAATTGATAAACTCTGTTTTAAAAGATACAGCGGGGTCCAGAGGTCTTATCTGCAAACAATTGATTAGTGACTTTAAATATTCTTTAAATATTTCATTTTACATCAGAAATGTATTTTAATTGAACCTAAAACTTTGTGTTTATTTCATTTAAGTGGAAAAGTCTGTGGACCCCACTGTACTTGTTTTGAAAAGCAAAAACCTTAAACTAGCCTTTCTTGTACTGTTCTCTGTTTCTGGTATGTTGTCATTTATTTGGTTTTATATTGGACAATGACACAACCTCACATGAAACTGTGGCATGTGGTCATGTAAATACAGACAGCTGGTTTAAACATCACTGATGACACAAACTGAAGCACATAAAGAAAAACCTGCATTAACACAAGACAAGAGCAAACGAGTCAGTCTGGTACTGAATGTTGTGCAATTACACTAATAAATTAGTATTTTCTCACAATTAAACAAATGCTGTGAGCTCGTTTCTGTTTAACTGCTTTAAATGCAAAAGAAAACAGTCTCATTCTCTCAACAGTCTGTGATTCTGCAGTTAATCTGTATTCTGAGTTTCAAGTTTTAATAGACTAAGACTATGATCTATCTCATGTAATTATATTACATTATTTCTTCATCATTCATATTGATTTATGATCTTAAATACTCTTCAACTTCTAAAAAAGTCTTCGGTATCTGTTTTCTACCATAGTTAAGATGAACTAACAATAAACAATATTCTGCCGCATTTATTAATCATAGTTCATGTTAATTTCAACATTTACTAACATTACTACAACTAACAGTACGTGTCATAAATGCTGGTAAAAATATTGTGTCAATTGTCAACTAATGCTTTAACTCATGATAATGAATGGACTCATATTGTAAAATGTTACCTGTTGTCCTATAATTGCATTTAAAAGATTTGTTTTCCCCAACAGCTTCAAGCAACAGAGTTTTAAAAACCCTTTTTTAATTCAGTATGTGGAATACATGCTCTATGATGTCCAGAGACGATATTTACTGCATCTCTGACATTGATTTTGTTCTGCGGTAACTAACTGTAGGAGAGAGCAGTGCAGAGGAAATGTGATGAAGCTAGATTACTACTGTGTAACTACTGTGTAACTACTGTGTAAACATGCCCATCAAAAAGTGGGAGAGGTTTTTTCTTAGAATACTGTGTGAAAATGCTTTTGTCTTGTGCACTGAGCTGTATACAGATCATTTACTGCATAAAAGTGATAAGCTAAGAATAAACTCATAAGATCAACAGTACATGAAACATTCATGTTGTACTCCAGGAAAACACATTTAAGATGGTACACTGTACAGCAGCGCAGAACACAGATTCATATAGAAACTGGGAAATTTGCTAAGAGCAAAGAAAGTATTTAAATATATTCAATGTGTTGCCACAGACGAGAGAAAAACTCACAGCAAACCATACCTGCTAACCACAAGTCATGAGGCAGCTGTCACTGAGAGACACTGTTCTGACTAAACTCACAAAACACACACAAACAAAATAAAGGGTCTCAAATCGATGTCTGTTTCATAGACAAAAGATTATTTTAAGACATATTGTTATGGTTCAATTTAAAGCCTGTTGACTGACATTTCTCTGTACGTAATGTATAACAAAACGCCACCTCTGAAACCATAGATCATATAACACAGATTCACTGTGTTACCCTGTGTACAGTATCAGATTTCACAAAATGACACTCGGCCTATATTTGATGTCAGATTTCACTGGCACTAAGCAATGTTAACTAGCTGCTTTTACACTTTGAAAAGTACAATTAAAGAAAAAAGTTTCTTATTGGATTCTTATGAAAACGTCCAACATTAAAGAGTTACAGAGTGATTAAAAAACAGTTTCCCTTGTTATTTAATTCTGTAATTCCGATATAATTCCCACAGTCCACAGAGAGAACTCCCGTGCAGAGATGCATCAGGACAGGAAGTCAGAATATACAGGAAGTTAGAATATACAGCAAACACACAAACAGCACCAGTGAGTGGAGGTCCAGAGAAATGACCCATCTCAAATGATCCGCTAACTCTCAGAGGAAAGAAATGGGTGGGTTTTCTTTTGTCCTGCTGCGGATTCTCCCTACAAACACTCAAGTCCCAGTTTAACCAGCTCCATTATTCACAAAACATCTCTCCATTTTCTCTCTTAAAATGTTTCTTCATCTCTCGGGGCTGTTTTTGTTTCTGCTGGATACATCTTTAATTTGTGGTAAGAGATTTTCATTCTAAGATTATATCATTTCAAAAGGATTTGTGCACAAGTTAGCAGTAATATCATCTTGGAGACATGAAACCAGTTTGCAAACTATTAACCAACTAATCAGCTTTACTAGTGTTGCACTGAACTACAAGCATATACCAGTGCTGAAATTAGGCATGTAACATTGATGATTAATAAGTTTATCTGCTGTTTTAGGTCAGACGACACAAGATAACAGTTCCGATTTTAAAGGTAAAAAACGAACTATTAAATCATCTCTCAGTTCTCATTAAAAATATCTTAAAAATATTATAAATATTTCTCCTAGACCACAATGAAATCAAGAGCAAATTGAGACTTTTGTTTAGTTTTTGCTTCTCTTGTTTTTCTCCTGAGAAAGATTTAAGCAAAATCTCATATCTCAAGAGTTTCAACTGTCTCAAACTGTTCTCAGTTAAACTCACTGTTTCAAATGAGAGATTTCAATAACCTCATCAAATTCTAGAGCAAATGATCTGAGCTTTCCTCTCCACATTGATTTCACAGCTCTGTTTTCTCAAGGAATTTTAAAAGTAATATCTGAGACTAGTTAAAAACTCTTCGACTGTAAGAGAGTAACTTTAAGAAGTTACAGTTTCTGCTGGGCAACTGACGTAATCGAAGACTCATAAATCTTTTGACACACTAAAAATATCTCCAAGTGTCTGCTGGACGTTTATCCTCGTTCTCCTTTAACTAGTAATACATATTCATTACACCTGCACTCTTGTCTCTGATGTCACAGTGATAATCTCACTTTACACTCTTTTAGGTTACAGTAACAACACATATGAGAAACAAGGTAAGACGAGCGTCCAGCTGTGAGCTTATGTGCAGTTTATTTTCACATCAGTTATTCAGTGTTCCCCCTGCGGTTCTCTCAGAGAATCACTTCCAGCACTACAGTCACTGTTCTGAGGAAGACATGAGGCGTGATGGTGAGGCATTGTGCTACGCTTACTTCAACGACAGCATGACTTTACTGGGAGAGGAGAACTGGTGTAACATCAAGACGGTTCTAGGGTAAGCCAGAACATCTTCGTTTGTTTATCTAGAATGAGCGACTTCTACAGATGAATCATTTCCGCTGAGCTTTGCTGGTGCATAAATGAGCGATCAGATGTTTGAACAGGTTCCTTCAGGTCAAAGAACATGAGGTTCTCTTCAAGCTATTGGCCATGCTAGATGTTTTAATCAGACATTTAATGTTGCACTTTGTAGTTTCTTCAGGAGAAACTGGTTTTGATGAAATCTGTGTTGTGAGCACACTGCACTATTGAAACAAAGTGCAAATATCAAACATTTGAATGTTTAGGAATCATGGTAGTTTAAATACTGTAAGGGCATATTTGGGTTCAGCACACAGTCAGTAATCTGAACCATGCACAACTGACCTGTTTACAATTACACACTGTACACACACATCCCTTTTAAATCAACTTGAGTAAATACATCAGTCACAACACATGGAATCCGTCACACTTAAGTCTCAAGGTTTGAAGAGAATAGCAGTGACTTATCTGAAGGAAGTTCAGTCCAGCACTATAGAAGCTTCCAGCAGACACAGAGGTTTTATCTGGGGGAAACGTCTCTCACTCCTTCAAGAAGTGTGTCAAGAATTCCTCACATCCTTCAATTGTTTTCCTGCCCATTTCCTGTCTTTGTGCACGGAGTCCACACAGCATCCCATTTCTCAGCAAAAATATGTACAAGGTTGCTAAGCATAGATGTGTGATTATCACATTATCACAGATTATCACAGATTGCCACAATTCAGAGTTTTTACTTGACCTGCTAAATGTTTCTTCCACTTAATCAGTACAGACAGCTTGTGCCAAAAACAACTAAACCAGCAGCGCAAAAAACTTTTTGAGAAATTGTTCCTGTAGCTCAGCTGGTAGTTTTGAGTTAACAGGGCAAAGTTCGTGGGTTGGATTTCCAGGGAACACGTCATAGTGATAAAAAAAATGCCGTCGTTTTGGACAAAAACATCTGACAAATGCGTAAATGTAAAATCTTTCTGTTAATAGGTTAACATTTTTTATTTCATTTTATTTAAAGGAAAACACTAAAAACAGTAAAACCCTTTATTTTACCCCATTTTCTGTCAAAAGTTGAACTTTACTAAATAAATGTTTCTGTTTAAGAATGTTTAGATTTGTACTGAAAATAGAGACAAAAATATGTTTTTGTGTAGTGTATGTTTGTGTCACATGAATCATGTGTGTTTTTCTCCTGTGCAGAAGCTATCACATGTTAACAGAGTGTGTGGAGACAGTGTCCAGATATAACCGCTGCTTTTACCCCAATCATGTGGTGGAGCAGCTGTTTGTGAAGATACACCAGCAGTACTTCCACTCCTGCCGTGAGGAAGACGAGCTGCCTGATGCCCCGGCTGCAGTCGTGCTTACAGCCACACTACTGCCCATCATCCTCATTCCCTTCATAGTGTACATCGTGGTGTGGAAGAGCAGTTTAAGAGACTGACTGTTCAGCATTAACTCTTGACACTGTGTGTGTGTGCAGATATGATGTTACACTGAATGAATGAGGCTCATCTGCACCAGAATAATGTAAGTTCAGTAACACACAGTGAGGGTCCTGCTGTACACACTAATGATTAACACAGACATAACAGAACAACAACAGAAAAACTGTTAACAATCAAACCACAGTTCATTTATGGTTATAATCATGTAATCATATGAATATATCGAGACTGTGAACCAAGTCACA
>JAZGTJ010006685.1:0-15156 GCA_036877575.1 Botia almorhae | reverse complement strand
GCTTTAATTTAACCTCAGAAATCTGGTCATTTAATCTGTGGTTAACGCTGTCTCTCAATGTCATTCTCCGATAGAAAAGTATTAAAATATTTTTTAAATGTTATATTTTTCTTTATCTAACAAATATGGAAACGCATTTACAGAAAACGTACAAAACAAACGGAACTTACTTATTTCTGGCTTTGTATCAATATCCTGCTGTTACAAGCCCTTCCGATGTCACTTCTTTATGAACACGCCTGAAGACATTCAAACGATCTCATGACTCCAGATTTTTGTCAAATGTTTAATCCCTTTGGAAGTGGAAATGTCACAGAGAATGAAACACGACGTCACCCTCACTCACTGTGAACTTTCTCTTAATAACAGCCTCAGCTTGGCACTGATTGGTCAGATGATGCACTACGTCACATTGGGCAATCATTCTCTTGTAACCATACCTGCAACACATCAGAGGAACTCAAATGACTTTGTTTTATATACCTGACATGATTATTGCCACATATTTCTTATTTGAAAAAGTAGTATTCTCAACTTGATCATTTCAATGTGTGTTATATATATATCTGTAAATATAGCCTAACAATATTATAAACAAATATATATTGGGAAAATTACTGTTTTTCTTATACACCAAAAACAATTATTACAGTGTATAAAACAAACTTAATACAATGATTTTGTGAATGTTTATTTACACAACAAATTCATGTCTCTGGTACATGAACATTGAAATGACTTCGGATGCTAAAATAAGAAATACATTTAACGTATTGAATCTATTATAGGAATGCGTAATCTATATTATATTAATAACTATATTAATGTTATCTGCTACAAATTTATTTTCTGAAACTATTTCTGTGATTCTCTCCTTGTCTTCTCAGGCTGCTATTCGACTGTTAAGCAAATATTAGTCAAGGTGTCACGGAGATTTTATTTACTGTACTCATTCAGGTGAAAACATCTAATGGTTAACCTGCCTAACAGCACGTTTAGTTAAAGCGTTTAACGGGCTATGTGAGGCTTCTTTTAATGTGTGTAACTGTTTGTCTATAGGCCATGGGTAATTTAGAGACTTTCATTACGGCTTCCAAAATAAAGACCACAAACAAACTGTTGCACCTTTAACTTCAGGCACAGAATAACAAAGACTCCTCGAAAACAAGTCCGTATAGCTCACTGCTTCTAAAACACAAAGATAAAGCGACAAATATTATACAGCGTGTAAACGCGCAACAGTTTCAGGAAATGAACAGGTTGTGTTGGTTCTATAGAATATATAGATATAGATATATATATAGATATATAAGTATATATAGACAGGTATAGAGCAGGTACGGAGCGCAAACGCATCATTCAGCCTTTTGTTTGACGAAACCACAATTAAGAGGCACAGAAAGCGTGCGACGCTGCAGGGTTCTCCAGGAGATCTCTGGAAACCGCACGGCTTATCAGGCTGTCAATAAAAGAAGACGCTGAGCAGCGGCCGGGCCAGGTGCCTGCGGTCCCCGCTCTCCAAAACCCGACCAGGCGTGAAGGAAAATCTGTTCGCCGGCCTCTCTCTCTCTCTCTCTCTTCTCTGCATACAACATTAATTGAAGTGTTGTAAGCTTACTTGTACAATCAAAGTTTGTTACCAAATTATGAAGGTTTTTTTAGGTCAAGGTCTAAAATGATTTAACATGTTTAATGCGTGCAGTCAAAACGTTTATTATAGCTGTTTTGAAGTACTAGTGAAATCCCAGAAACGACCACAAAACCCAACATTGTGTGTGTATAACAAAACAATTATTGCTACCCGTTCAGATTTCGTTATTGACCAAATTAAAATGAGCCTGTCAAACTGCAGGTCTTAATCATAAAGGCAGAAGAAAATCTTTGCCCTTCTCTTCTTTTGAGAAATGATCTTCCACTTGTTCTGCTCTATTGGATAAAACGTCTCTGTCCGTGCAGAAGCACAATGCGCATGTCATGAATCTCGTGTTTACTGCAGCCGCTGCTGTTGCAGGTACACAGTGTAAAGGTCACGAGTCAGCGCGCAACACACATACATGTTTTCATGTGTTTTCATGTTTCAATGTGTTTTCGGTTTACGCGTTGTGAGGTGTTTCAGGCTGGAGATGCAAAGCTGATAAACATCAACAAACGAGCTCATTTCTCTTCATTTTCTTGGTTTAAAACGCAAGTGTTTATGAAATACTCTTACATTACCTAACAATTTGTATTTCATTCAAGTCGTGTTTCTATACTAATTAAAAAACACTCCGCAGGTCCAAATCACCACAAGGAAACCGACTGTTTTGTTGAAGAAGTTGTCTATTATAAACAGTGGCTTTAGATTGTATTTGATTATAGCGTTCATAAATATTTACCATAGTTTTAATTGATTAGGATTCTTCTGTCTCGTTAGGTCCTTGTTCTTCCAGTTTCTTATGTTGTCATGTGTATTTTAGGTTTTCATCTCTCTCTTATGTTTCGAGCATCCATTGCAATTTCATTCATACATGTCCAAACACATTTTAAGACGGAGTTAAGAGACTAATGTTGTCTGTGACCGCTGAAATGTGATAAAACAGAGGAAGAAACCTCCAGCAAAATCATATGTCGTTGTAAAAAAAGTGCTATATAAAGTAATCTTACAATGGCTGAGAATGTCGAGAACCAAAAATAAACTCTTAATGACACGTGGAGAAGTGTGTGCGCATTTAAAGTGTGCACTAAAGCGTACACTTGGGGCAAAAGCATGTGTAGAACTGCAGCTAACCCGACACACAATACGTTTAAATAGATCCAGTGTTGCTAACTCCTCCGTGATCAACAGCTCACTACATCAAGCGAAAACGACACGAAACCGTCCGGAAAACAGACTCGGCAGAGATCGCGCTCATTGCCTTTTACAGCTGTGACACGCTGTAGTGCGGCGTGTATTTTTAAAATAATCACACACTATTAATTTCACCCCTGAACAAGCATACAAATTCTGCTCGTGTCTTTTGCTTTAATGAGAATGCAAACCATCGATAAATCATGATGCACGATATGTCGATTCTGAAACGCTATTCTACTGTTTTGAATGCGGCGAGGAGTGAAAATCAGGGTCGACCCAGATCTGTCATGTTTATTCAGCAAACCGCTGCCTCATGCACACAATCTGCGTGCTTCGGACTTCTCTGAAAAAAAAACACATGCATTACCCAGTTTACAGTTCAGTTTAACAGTAAATTACGAACATTGGAAACGTGATCGTTAGATCAAGAGATCTAATAAACTTATTATCCAGGTCGCTCTCGATAAAAGGTCGCAAAATGAATACATATACGTGTATCATGCACAGACTACAATCTGTACCTTTTAAGTTTCATTTTTTGACATCCTACATTTGTGCACGCTTATTCGTTCTGTAAAACCAAACCAAAGTTCTCAGTCAAAATTTGCTCCCTCGACATGTTCACACTCTCACCTCATCACATAATTTAGCTGTGTTTATGTCATGGACACTTTTTGCTTCAATCGGAATGAAATCAGCTCGAGAAATCCGACCGATCGCAGTGTTTACACGACACGCTTAGAATCGGATTTGATCGGTTGATCACGTTTCCCTCCGCGCATACTAGCAGCCGCTCTCTCGCTATTACTTCTGTTTTTAAAACACACTTAACATTTACAGTTTGCTTCGCAATCTTACCGATGACAACTACCGGTGGCGGCGGCGCTACAGTGCTCCGGCCCGTTATAGATGCTGATGCTGCAGCCGAGTTAAATTAATGAACACAACAATTAAACCAGAAACAGTGTATTTTATTATATAAGAACACAAATCTTAGAAATCTTATATTATAACAGTGTGCTGTTCATGTGTAATGTAAAGTAACTCATTCTTTCTTTCAGTCTGAGTCATCTGATTCTTCCTCTGGCTCCTGAACATTTCTCTCCTCTGGTTCACTCTCCTGTAGTGAAACAGACTAGTTTAAACACCATCAAACCATGTGCATGACAAAACTCTCAAAACCACTGCGTCATGTGATCCGTGTGTTACTTTCTTTGAAGCATGTAGTGTAGAAGTAGAAATTAGAATTAAAATGTCTTAAAAATATATTTTATAATAAGTACATCATTCTGTAAAACGATGGTACTTGAAAACAGTGGCTAGGTGAAAACAGTGGCTAGGTGAAAACAGTGGCTAGGTGAAAACAGTGGCTAGGTGAAAACAGTGGCTAGGTGAAAACAGTGGCTAGGTGAAAACAGTGGCTAGGTTTGCTCAGGTGGAGAACTATTTAAAAGCATGTACTCATTATGGTGCTTTTTGACTGTTTTCAGTTGTATAAAAATGTTGAGGAATGGGAGACAACAGCTGGAATAAATAAATGGTTTTAAATGTATGAAAATTGAAGTAATATATTTAAAAGGTAATAAATCAGCTATTTGCTAATCCTCACACGCACATATACTGGTTATGCTTCACCATAACTAGTAAAACACATACAACATATTTATGAAACCATGATTGCTATGTTGTAATATTAATTTTCCCAGTGCATCATGCACAATTAAAGCATGTGACATGAGATGTGAATGAATGAATGGTTTATTTTTTAGAGAAGGTTAATGACACCCAGATCTGAATCTGTCTCATCTAACTAAAGCTCATAGAAAACAAACTGCAGGAACTAACGTGAACTCACCTCAGAGTGACTCGGCATTTGAGAGGTTTCCTCCTCTTCCTCCTCGCCTGTATGTGATCTCTGAGAGAGAATCTCTTCACCCTGCAAACAAACATCTTCATTATTGTCCATGTAAACATTAGTGTCATATTGTTTCTCATGCAACTATTGTGATTATAGTCACGCTCAAAACTAACATGCATATCAAGTCAATCAACTTTCAAGCAGTAACAGGACAGGAAATAAAGGGAACAGGATCTGGGAATGGCACAAGCCAGCCTCAAAATCTTAACACACACAAGCTGCATGGCTGACAACTAGACCACAGCACTCACCTTCAGGTCTCTGTTCTTCAGGTTTCCCAGCCAGAAGGCTTCCTGACAGTGGTTCAGAGCAAGCATGGCCTTCACACGATACACAAACTGCTCCAGACTTTTCTTCAAAGCTGGCACGTGATTGGTCAGGCCCGTATCTTGTCTAATCTGAGAGCAGTGAAGCAGTGCTTAAAATCAGAGATGCGATTTGACATTTGAAATGATGCACATTGGTTTCATGGACAGCATGCATTGCAGATGGTGATGTTTACCTTTGAATGACCGCACATGTGGTGAAGTTGTCTAGTGCTGAGCTGAAAGGTCTTCAAAAGACTCTGAACATCCTCCTGTGAAGATCCATCAGTGTGCAATGATTAGAAACGCTAATTGCTTGTTGAGAGAAGCACGGCTGGTTTTAAAGCTCTCAGTGAGTCTGGACAGAAGTGTCAGGACAGTACGCAGATGGCATGTTGGATATAAAAAAAGAACGCGTTCTTCTGTAACCACTGCTGGAACACTGTGCTGGCGACTCAAGGTCATGGGTTTGATTCCCAGGCAACACACAGTTAATCAAATGTAGGACCTTGACTGCATGGCAGGTCACAGTGGATTGAGCATCAACATAAAACATGTTACAGAGAAGTTTTAATGAATAATACCTTGTGTTTTTTGAAGCTGTAGTCAAGCAGAGGCATTCCAAGCTTAAGAAATGACTCCAAGAAAAGACGACCATACTGAATGAGATCAAAACATTAACAACAAAGATCTCAAAGAAAATATCAGTATGTATTCTGTAAGCATACCTTCATGTGTGTGCGTGTGCATGTGTGCAATAATAATACTACTGTAATACTCTCACCTTTAAACACACAGTGAGTACAGGTCTGCTGTCAAACACCTGTGCAAAAAAACAAACTTTGAGGAACAGGATTCACAATGCTGGGTTGTTTATATGTCACTTCTAACAGCAATGCAGCGGAGGGCTTTAGGAGATCTATTAATGTGAAGCTGTACATGTGACAACAGGAGCACATAGCAGATATGTAGGCATCTGTACCTTCACCAGGTTGACGAGAATGTGGAAATCACGCACGGCTAGGTTCCATGTTAACAGTTTCTCGCTTTGCAACTGATAGAAACAGATTGTGTTCATTAATTAGTGACAAACACATGATTTACACCAGTGGTTCTCAAGTCTGGCCCTCGAGGTCCACTTTTCTGCAGGTTTTAGCTCGCCTCTGATCAACCTGAACAAGCTCAAGGTATTCCAGATTAAGTTACATGCAGGTGAGTTTGCTCAGGGTTGAAGCTTAACTCTGCATGACAGTGGGCCTCGAGAGTTGGGAACCTCTGCTCCACTCTTTCCATTTTCATCACCAACACACACCTCTCGATTCTCTGCCTGTTTACAGGGAGGGATCTTGCGTACAGCTCTCTCTAGCTGTGCCATCATGCTCTTGTAGTACACCAGGAAGGTCTGCCTGCAGTGGGAGATATATTAGAAACGGCTGCAGGAATCAAATGCTGTTCCTCTATGACAGGGGGTGTCCAATCCTGCTCCTAGAGGTCCACCGTCCTTCAGAGTTTAGCTCCAACACTAATTAAGCTAATTATGGCCTTACTGGGCATACTAGAAACCTCCAGGCAGGTGTGCTGAGGCTAAATTCAGCAGGACACTGGCCCTCCAGGACCCAGTTTGGACACCCTTCCTCTTTGAAGATTAAAGAAACTCCAGCGGTCTGCCATACCTGTTAAGGGTCAGCCAGATGCGCGAGCTGGAGTCTTTAGCAGCGTTCAGCAGCTCTGGGATTCTCTCACCTGAGATTTCCTCAATAGCCTTCAGAACATCAGGAGTGTGTTCCAGATAAATACTGCAAACACAGATCAGTAAAATGCAGGACACCACCAAAAATAATCATCTCATTTTCAGTTATTTTTGTAATTTTATTTGTTAAAACAATTTCCTTAAATGGCCTGCCCCCTTTTTGTCATGTTGCTTCCCTTACCATCAGGTGGTTGTAACAGTAACAGTAAACAGCAACTGTAAACTACTGTAAAATAGGTAATTTATTATGAAAATTACATAGTAATATTTGATTTGAGAGAATAAATAAATTGTGTCATGTGAGATTGTTTATTGTTGTGCATGTAAAGCAGGAAACCGATGCTTGGGTGAATGTAACTCATTGTGTAACAGCGTTGTGTGTAACTGGATGTAAATATTGTCCTAATCTCAAGAAGTTCTTCAGGTCACTGTCAGTTAGTGCTGGTGAGCATCATCAGGCACCTGAGAAGACTTTGAAGAGTCTCGTTGTATTTGTTTCCTCTCTCTCTCTCTCCACTCGCCGTCACCCACTCCTGACACAGGAAGTGCCTCGCCAGGGATGCTGGGAGAAATCACAGCAATCAGAAATGTGTTACACATGTATTACATGAATGTATTACACATCAAGCCATCCGCTGTCACTGATTAACATGTACAAATAGTTTTAGGGTCACTGTGTATTAAAACTCAAGGTGTTAAAAACACGCGGTACTGTACAGCATAGAAGAGCAATCGCACCGATCTGTTCTCTGCACGTCCTGTGGTTTGATCCTCCGAACTGGGCCAGAACCATGAGGAGCTGGGTCAGACACAGAGCTGTGCTCAGGCTGGGCACTGTGCTCCTGAAGTTCTCCAGGTACTCAAAAGCATGTCTAAGTACAGAAAACAGCACAGGACAGACTGATTTAGTTAGGTCCAAATGTAGTTCTAACTACAATATCAGGGGTAAGGGGGATCTTTATTAAAACTAAAACAATTTATCACATTGATTTACAAGTCTTAAAGATGCATTGAGTGGAGGTATATGCATATGCATATACACATCTGTACCCTTCTGTTGTTCTGACTGGGGATGACTCTGTTGGGGTTGGGCAGGGATGTATATGGTAGTATAATAACAAGTAAACTTGCAATTTGGAATCTGACAATTTCTGTGACAAAACGGAAAGTGGCACAGCACAGATGGTTACCCTGCAAACCTTCAACTAACAGAAAGTGGAAGTGTCTCACTTGCTGAGCTGATCCAGGACCAGGTCAGTCTCTTCTTCTTTTAGCCGGGTGGTCAGAACTCTCAGAGCGCTCTTCAGCAGAACACGGTTCTCTGGACCAGAGAAACCAGCCCTGAGGATCAACAGCAGGTGATATGGTTGTCAGGAAGACTGACCAGACAATCAACAACCAAGCAGTCAGTCAATGAGGTTGACTAGTGAGCTAACATCATTGCTTTAATCATTTAGCAGAATTTATTTAAAGAACTTATACACACCAGCTGAACGTGGTGTGTAGCACTTGCAGAAGAAGCTGATAGGCTGAACACATGAGTTGCTGCTCCTTCTTATCAACACCAGAAGCATCAACAACACCCTGATTTTCAGAGATCAGAATCTGTGCAGACAAACACGCTCATTTAGAGCCTGTGCAAATAAACCCTTTCAAACAAAACAATGAAAAGAAATGACAAGAAAGTCATGACAATTATGTAGTTAAAGCTGCAACCCATAACTTTTGCCTATTTACATTTAAAACATTCATTTGCAGAGTACTTGCAAGAAATTAACTGGAGTTACACAAGCGCTGCATGTCTACAGCACATTCAATAGTAGCCAGATCTTTCCTTTCTGTTTCTTTCTGACAGCTCAATTAATAAATCATGATTTTAAAGTTATGTTGTGGATCAGTGTAAGGTAGGAGATAACTAGTGTTAACCACTAATCTGTCACGCCAAAAACTGATTTCTGTTCATTTTTAACCAAACAATGTTATGGACTGCAACTCAAGTTATTTTTCAGAAGGGGTTCTCAGACCATGTTTATCATGTTCAAACATCATGTGCGCACCTGAAAGTGATTGTGGCAGTTCTCCAGGTGTGTGCAGATGGTGGGGAGCAGATCAATGGTGCAGGTGACAATTTCTTTGGCTGTTTTCTGCTGCAGGTGAGCAAATCCTACAGTTTTGTCTGTTTTACTCTACAGAGACACCACAAACAATATTCACTCATTATAAGATGACGAACACAAGGACATGCTCTTATATTAGTTTCATTTGTTGGCCCTTAATCTATGTTCATATTAACCAATTACAGACATAACACACTCCCACTACAAACCAGAACTTACACCCTTCAAACCAGAGGAAGAGAGTTTATATGTATATTGTTGAAGCCCTAACTAATTCTTAACCTAATTCTGTAATCTGATTGGTTAATGAATGTTGTTATTTCAGGAATATGTTCTGTGTGGGTAAATCACATGAAGCCGTGTGCATGTTTATACTTTGAAAAATGGAGCTTTCTTGGCAGAAGAAGGAGCCAAACTGAAGTCCAGTTTGCGCCACATGTCCTCCAACAGGAAGTGCAACTCAGCAGGACCCAGCTGCACTTCCTCCCTGACCTGCACACATGAAACCACACGTTTTCTCAAAAACAAAAGAATGTTCATTTACTCAGAACTCAAAGTGCATCACACAGTGTTGTTTACTTTACTGTGTAGCTCAGTGTCCAGCAATGTTCGAGACAGAAGGCCACACTGTAGCACACTCAAAGCTTCAACATCCAGCTCTCTGAAAAACGGCCAACAGGAAGCCAGACTGACCACTGATGTGGCATCCTTCTTCTCTGGTTGGTCCTGTCACAATACGACAGCTTTAATATAATATTATAACAAATAGAAAAAAGTGGCGACAGCAGTAAAATCTGTTATATTAGTGAAATAAACACATTAAGTGTAACATATTTATTTTCCTCTGAACGTTACAATTTCAGGCAGGGTTGTAACAATGATTTGGTTAAACTGCTCGATTTAAAAAATATAGTTATGACTGCATATGAATGTTGACAAGTCATATTATTAACAAGTATTTAGAAATTGCTGATCTATCTAGGGTTCATGTGAGTGTGAAAAGTAGGTGACAGGAAGTGACTTCACCTGCTGTGACTCCTCTCCCTCTGTGACCCCCTCCAGCTCAGATCTGTCAGCTGAAGAGTTTCTGCTCACTGAGGCCTTCCGTTTCCTCCCAGCTAACCCCAAACACACACACACACACACACACACACACACACAGACACACACAGACAGACACACACACACACACACACACACAGACACACACACACAGACACACACACACACACACACACACAGACACACACACAGAGTAAAAGACTACTTACAATAAAAGATGTCATTACTTTGTTACTGTCATGTATACATGCATATCATGACATTTAATTTCTTGTATAATGATATTTGTATGGGACCCCAAGGTTTGTCCCTGATCTTTTATGGTACCATTTCCAAAAACACACAGAACGTTTTGATAAGATTGACTGTATCTAAAGTAAAATACACAGACCAAGAGTGAAGCTGCTCTTTAGCAGATTTACCCTTCTTTCCTTTCTTTGATGGAGGGATGGATGATGAAGGTTGAAGGATCCCCTCAACACGATCACCATCAAAGTTAGCCTGAGGAGGAGTGTAGCCTGGAGTAGCTAACACAACACACACACACCAATGTAAAACTTGACAGAAATAAAAAATTCACAGAGTAAAACCAAAGATTTCACAAAAGATTTCACAAAGCTGGCACAGTATTTTAGACCTAGACTTGTAGATAAATCCACATATTAGTTATAACTGTATATTAACTGTATATTGAAGATAAAAGATGTATAAACTAAAGACAAAGTTTGCTCTGGTACCTGCTACACACGTCTTCAGTAAACTTTGAAGGTAAGTGATGTTCTGAATCCGAGTTACGACCTTCATTTTCATCTCTGGATCCTTCTGTCTACAAAAGGCATTTACAACCTACAGCCACACACAGAAATAACACACACATACTGTATATATACACATATATACGCGAGTATAACACAGTTATAAATAGTATTATAGAAGTGTTCATTCAGGAATGCACTGACCTCTCTGAACCAGTTGATGGTGTAGAAAAGCAGAGAACAAAGAAACTCTCTCTCAGTCCTGGACAAACTCTCCACCTTCTCCACCACCTCCATATCAGTCAGGATCAGAGGACAACCTGAAAGAGCACAGCCGGCCCTCAGACATACACCCTCAGTACAAACAAACCTCACTCAAACAGTGTGGACATTACTGATGTTTCTTTGATCTTTCAGATTTTTAATAATAATCAGACAATAAAATATTTACTTTTAGTATTGTTTACGGCATGTAATATATCTCCTACCTTCTGTTATCATGATTGATCATGTTGAGATGTAAATTAGGCTGTTGTACAATCTAGTTTCAGACACTAATATCACTGAATAAAAGGACTGCAGATCTGACCTAGCAGAGCATCAATCTCCTCCAGATCTCCATCATGCTGAACCTCCTCACACAACCTCAGCAGACGGAAAAATGAGAACAGACACAGAGGAGACACAAGCCTGTGACAGAGAGAGAGAGAGAGACAGTTAACCTCTTGTATGAGTCTTTGCATGTTTGACAATAATGTCTTCAGTTTGTAGAAGGAAACATTAATTCATCAAACACAGGAGTGAGATCCAGATTTCCTCTGAAACTCTGAGCCTCCTGCTCACTGAATCCTTTTAATATGTCAAGAATTTGTGTCATTACACAGAAATGTAACAAACATTGTTCACAGGGACACTTCCTGTGTCTTTATAAACACAAATCTAAATGGCTCATTATAAACATCATTACATGTTTGGGGAGTCCCTATAAACTACATGTGAATTATGTGTTGTGCTGCTGTGACCTCTCTCTCTTGACTCCAGCTGTTGTTGGTGTGTGTGTGTTGTGCTGCTGTGACCTCTCTCTCTTGACTCCAGCTGTTGTTGGTGTGTGTGTGTTGTGCTGCTGTGACCTCTCTCTCTTGACTCCAGCTGTTGTTGGTGTGTGTGTGTTGTGCTGCTGTAACCTCTCTCTCTTGACTCCAGCTGTTGTTGGTGTGTGTGTGTGTTGTGCTGCTGTAACCTCTCTCTCTTGACTCCAGCTGTTGTTGGTGTGTGTGTGTTGTGCTGCTGGTCTTGGGTCATCAGAGGCAGGAGATTGATGGCGATTCCTCCCTGACTTTCCTCCTCATCCAGATTATACATGACACACGCCGGAAATACAAACGAGCTGACAGACACACACAACCAAAATCACTAAACACTTCATATACTTTCCACACTATACACACAATACAGTTTCACAACAACTATAAAACAACGTTTGTCATCCATGGGGGAAAAACTGGCGGGCTTGGAAAAACAACGCGGAAACACAGAAACTATTTTGCATTACATATAAAAAAATGATTAAAATGAATTAAGTACATCTGAATGATGTTTTCTCAATACTCAATGTAATGACTGTCAGTGTAAGTCAGTAATGCAGATTATCTAAGCACTGAAAAGTGTAACAATGTACAGTCTGTCAAATATCACTGATATCAACTAAACAGAACAAATCTATATCTATATACAGAACAAAAAATATACTTTAAAACTGCAATTATGATCCTTTTCTTTGGAGCAGGTAATAATAATTACTGTGATCTCTGTGGAGTCTCACCCTGATATCTCTGGTCCAAGATCAATGACATAGTCCTCCTGGAAATCTTCTAACACCCTCTTTCCGATCCATGACTGAAGATAACAGTCATAAGAGAGAGATCAGAACACTGAGGCAGTGTGTAGACGAGATCACTGTATTATGCATCGATCCATCAACAGGGTCAAAAGATCAAACCACTGAGACATTTCATGAGTTCTAAATGTTCTATTGAAGAAAAACTCAAGTTCAGAATGTTTTGCATTTGCTGTTCACAGCCACTGTATGGACAAGAGTATGAAGGACATTGTGCAACATTTCCCCTTTAGTGTTTTGAAAAAGATAGAAGACCAAACAGCTACAGAATACCATCAGGGTAAGAAATAATGACTGAAGTGACATTGTGAACTCTCTCTCTCTTTAGGAATTGATCTTGGTCAATGACAGTCACACACACACCTGCACGAGAGGGTCTAGTCTGCAGGTCTGCAGAAGGTTGGCCAGCTCATCGTAACAGAGAGCAGCTGCTTCAGGAGACGTTTCACTGCATGAGCGGACCAGCTCCAGAAGAGCCATCACCTGTAACACACACACACACACACACATAACACTTAAGTAGTTATGTATCAGTTATGTACAGTTCAGTGAAGACCGGCCAAAATCTCACTTTACTCTTTGTCCTCACTCGGATGGTTTAACTGGTCCTCAACACATACACACAACACTCAAGACATTATATGTCAAAACAGACATAAACCAAGCCTCACACATCATCAGATCTTCTAACGCACCTGTCTGTGAGTTTCTTTGGGCAGCGTTCCACCCTGCGAACCGTCTGGTTTATTTCTACATGAACAAGAAAGCTGAGAATCAGAGAACATCAGGGCTTCGGCCTACTGCTGCAGGTGTCTGAGGGGACATTTACCTGCAGGCCCCCATACTGCCCACCATCATAACCGCCCCGATGATGCCAATGCGCTTGTACTTGGGCACTGTGCTGGACAGCTGCTTACGGATGACAATGTGCATATCGTCCTGGAGATAGAGAGCACAACACTGAAGGAGGGAAAGAACCACCTCAAATAATGTTAAAAGCAACATATATTCATGCACACTGTGAAATGAGCTGTTGCATTAGCTGCTCTTGTATGGGAGGGCAAGACAAACACAAGCATTTGTACATATAAAACCTGAAGCTGCAATCCTCTCCATCGCTGTCTCCATTCAAAACATCAATTTGATTTAAAATGATCTGCAGATCATTTCTTAATGTGGATAAAAGTTTCAACTGCACCTGCTGACAGCGATTGTATTTTAGGTGCAAGTTGTTTTTTCTCTTTGTAACTATTGCTACATTTGATGCATTTATTTGTGCTGTAGTACTGTCGTTTCATTTTTGTATTAATAAAAGAGATACAGTAGAAATGTTTAATGTGTAAACAACTGCTGTAAGAACAAGCTACAAACACTGCAGCATTTCAGCACCCACCCATTTCTCATTCAATCACACCTGACAGCTCAAATAAGAAATCATGATAAACTTACCAATGGTCTGTCATATACTCGCTCTTTAATTGATTATTGTTCATTTTTAACCACAAAAGTTATAGACTGCAGCTTTAAATGACTGAGAAAGGGAGAAGCAAACATCTAGGGAGGAGAAGGTGGATCTTCACCTTAGATTCCCTCAAGGTAGTCTCAAACTTTGATAGAAGTTAGTATGTCTTTAACAAACAGCATGAAGCAGCTGAGCATGACCGTATCTGCACCGTATTTGCACTCCTCAGGAAGTCATCCTGTTAGTGGCTTAACTTATAAACATGACTATTTAACAAAATTACTCGCAACTACCACTGACCTCGGAAACGAGAAATATACATAACTTCTTGGTGGATTCAACTGAAACGCAACCAACAAATAAAACATTTTAAAATTTAAAAATGAAAACTGATAAAACAAGCATAAATGCAAATAATTAAAAAAATCTATTACATCAAAATAAGATCAGAAATATGGAATATTAGGAATTATGTTAAGATAAGAAATATGTTGTGCTCTGCCACACCTTAATCAAAACTCCTAAACACACATTCAATACATGTGATATATTAAATTCAACATATTGAATGTGGTTTTTGTGGGGAGTGAGTCTGGGCTTTTAAGGACTGTAGTCAGATATCAGATACAGTATAGTTAGACATTATTTGTGACTATGCCTCAGATGTAATTAACATTTGTGTCTGTAAAGGTGTGAACCCAATGGTTCAAATAATCAGATAAACAAAGATGATCAAAAGTCACCTTAAGTCACCATCAGGTCACACTGTCATGGACGCTCTATGGAAGAGATCATATGACTATTCTGCTCTACTGGAGCACCTCCAGTTCTCTACTATAGATCAGGATCAGCGTAAGAATTCTCTACTATAACCGAACGGGCAATTTATATCACAAGAAGAAACCTTGAGAGAATCCTTGTGGAATTATTTTACCTCAGTTTTGTTTTTGTAATCACTGGACGATTACGATACATTGCACAGCCTCACTTTACTTTCAAGATGTGTTTCTCTCACCTGGATGTGCTGCTGTGTGAGTCTCTCACCTGGATGTGCTGCTGT
>JAZGTJ010006684.1:0-24382 GCA_036877575.1 Botia almorhae | reverse complement strand
ATCACACAGGATATGAACTCCATGTTCTTGACAGCGAGTCAAGGGTCAATACAGTATAGTGTTTATAATGGTGACAAATGAAGGCGCTTCATGTGAATATGTGCTGAATAAGTCCAGCCAACAATGAATCTGTCAGTTTCAGAGAGAGAAGTAACATCGCAGGGGCTATGAACTGTTAATGTTGCTTGTGCTCGCTGCACATGCTGTATAGTTTGCGTGCGTGTGTGTGCTGTTTGGCTTGGCGCTCAAGTCCACTGTTGGTCTGTCTTATCTGTCTTCACTACCAGACTAATCCTTCAGGTCCTCTAATGCCCAGACTTCCTCCTATTGTCTGCTCCTAATGAGTCTGAAAAACGGAAATCGCACCATCCCTCCCTCTCTTTCTCTCTTATAAATGGTTCCTATCCTTCCAAACAAGGTTCCAGTCATGCCTTTAGAATTGTGAGACATTGGAGAACGCAGACCTTCAAAGAGTATCAGAGAACGTGAGAACCTGTTGCTGAAGAGCCTGCAGGTTGGCAGAGGTCAGAGGTCACGGGTGAAGGTGTGTTATGGTTGTGTGGGGCAAATCTCTGTGTTGCATGTCTCTGCGCATAATATGCAATATACTTGTGTAAACCCAGCTAACAGGGAACATTCTCAGAATATTGGCTAACGTTCTCTATAAGTTTTCTCACTGTTATTAAAAATGTTACTGCAGTAACATTAGTAGAGCATTTTCTTAACATTATATATCAGATATAAAAAATGTTATTTTTAGGTTGTTAGTGTTAAGTTATGTTTTAAAAACGTTGCAAAATGTAAACAAGTTTGAATGAAGTTTATATAACCAATCAATAACATTAATACGTCTCAAATCTAAACATGTCTAGAACTTTCAAAATAACATGTTTAATGTTTTTGTTACTCATTGGAAATGTTAAAGAAATGTTCTTACAACCTAAAATTTGTTAGCTGGGAATGTATTATGCCCCTTTCTCCATTATATTTCTCAAAGCATATTTCTTTTTCTGCTTGTCTATCTGTATAAAACGTTAAAGGTCTGATATACTTACAAATACTGCGCAGCGTTCTGTCTATGCAGAAACTCCTAAAACCTTCTGACAGATTTGTAGGTGTGTAGAGAATTGCTTTGTTTCTCACTTCCAGCTATTTGCTTCTTTAAAAAGCACACATGGAAAATTAGAAAAAGTTGAAAGACATTTTTGTTATTCTTATTCCCTCTAATACTGTACTACAGTAATTCTTAATTAAATTCGTACATGTCTGAGGAGAATAAAGATGCTTGAATAGGGACAAGAATATTCTCATCCATGCAGAAGTGGCTTACATGCATCGTTCTGCCGTTGCTAGGGCATTACTGTGTGGTTGCTAGGGTGTTTTGGATGGTTGCTATGGGGGCTGCTTACAGATCAGCCTGGTTAAACACAACTATTAATTAAATACAGATAGAAATTAACTTAACTACTATAAGTCGAACCCTCCACCTCAGTGTGGCTCTTTATTTCAACAGATGGAAGCGTGCAGATGGAAGGGATTCGTCGGGATCCTGTGGGTTTTTATCGTGGAGTTTTCAGGTTCGAATTGCTCAGTTTTGTGTGTGATTATGTACATGTCTTTCCCTCTGTTGGTTTCATAGCGTTACATCGCTTTGAGTCAACAGTGTCGTGGCATACATGTGTTCTGTAGGTTTCGCGTTTGTCGAAGGGTCTGGTCGCTGCAGTCTGTTTAGTCGGCAGCATATTCACACATTTGATGGTGTGATTTATGAGTTCCCTGGAGAATGCAGCTACATGCTGGCTGGAGACTGTCAGCAAAGAAGCTTCTCCATACTGGGTAAGTGCCAGTCACACACATATGTGCACACACACACTTTTTCATGAATAAAACGATCATTTATATTTATGCATTTGGCAAACAAAATCATCCCCAAAGGCTTACATTGCAATTGGGTATACAATTGTATCAGTGCTTGTGTTCCCTGGGAATCGAACCTGCGACCTTGGCGTTGTTAACAACATGCTCTACCAGCTGAACTACAGGACACAAGCAATAGCAAAGTCTGTACATTGCCAACATGATAAAATGCCTTCCTGCCTGTGTGTGTTTATGTTAAGGTGATTTTTCTCATGGAAAGAGGAAAGGAGTGACTGTGTTTCTTGGAGAATTCTTTGAGCTTCACCTCTCTGTTGATGGAACATTGTCACACAGGGCAGAAAGGTACAAGATCACCCGAATGTCCCCGTCAAAATACCCCACAGGAATGTTAAAGGAATTTTGGAATTTCTATGAAACCAAATTACATTGATCCATGCATCCAGATAGATCTTACTGGATAAACGGATTCTTGTTGATATGAATTTAGATTTATGTTTACAGGCTAGATTATGACTATGAAGATTATGAAGTTATCAAAAATCTCATTGAAATGTTCTTATGCAGTTCTTAATGTTATATATCATATCATATCATATAAACATTTTTCTTAAGTTGTTAGTGTGATGTTTTAACTACATAATTGTTTGAAATTATGTGAAAAGTTTGAAAAACATCCTTATAACAAGTAATAATGTTAATACAACGTCTAAAAACTGGATGTTTTAAAAGTTCCTAGAACATTTAAGATAACATTTTTGGTACATAATGGAAATATTGAGGAAACGTTTTATAACCTAAAAGGTTAACCTGTTAGCTGGGGAGCATACAGATATTTACATAAACACTGTGTGTGTGTCTTCTAGGCTCCCACTGCCATACGCCTCAAGCTCTGTGTTTGCAGGCTACGAGCTAGGCTATGTTCGATTATGGAGCGAAGAGTTTGGATTCTCCATCCGTATTGATCCCTCTCATAACATTCAGCTAACGCTCGCCAAGCACCACAGCAATCGAACATGTGGTCTGTGTGGCAACTACAATTATCTGGTGGAAGATGATTTCACTGCACAAGAAGGTGAGATGAAAACGCAGGCACAAACGTGCACATAATCATTCTCAGACTCCCATTCATTCACACCGTGTGTTAAAGCAGCACACACAGGATGGTGATAAATGTAAGCTGGGGAAATAGGTGGCGACAATGTCCATCCAGAAGACAAAACATTGCAAAATTCTTAAGCTCTTTGTTTTAGAGCTCTGCATGTGCGTGTGTCGGGTACAGACTGGCAAGGCCTGTCTTCATTTAGTATAACAGCTTCTGACAGGCACATGTATCAACAGTGTTTAAATATAGAAAATATTCTTCACAAGAGTCCAACACAGATAAAAAAAGATTGAGATACTGTGTGTGAATCTCCCATCTAACAAGAACATGTTTCTGCCACATTACAAGACCAAATTAAAAGTCATTTTGCACAACAACAAACATTCATATTTTGACTATTAGTTTTTTACTATAATATTACAATTCTTTAAAATTTAAGTAAACAAAATGCAAAGAAATCTTGAAGCCCCCATGTAGTCAATCATTTTTATCTCTTCACAGTTATCTTGATTCTCAAAATGACACATTTAAATGCTTTTCCTGTGAAAAACACGCCTTAAAATAGCTTGACTGTAACTGGTTACAATATGTTTGTGATGTATGTGTTGCCTGTCAACAATATATTTTTTTGACAGACATTGTGTGATTTAACTGATGTATGAATTTGTGTGTTCAGGTTTCCTGACAGCCGACACGTATAACTTTGCAAACTCTTGGGTCATGAATGGAGCAGAAGAACCCTGCAAACGTGTGGTGCCTCCATCTCAGGGCTGCAACAGCACTGGACAATCTGCCAAAGTCAGACACGCTCCTGCCAAACGTTAACAACATATTACAATGTAATCAGACTGTCTTATAATACAGGGTATTTGTGTGTGTGTTAGGACCTGATGGCACAGTGTGAGGCCATGAGCAGCTCCACCCCCTTCCAGCGTTGTGCACACCTCATAGATGCGGCTGCTTTTGTGTCCGTGTGCGAGTCTGATGTGTGTCACTGCGGAACGGCCGATGGGTGCGCTTGCCAGGCCATGCTAGAATACGCTCGCACCTGCGCCACCCGCGGAGTGACTCTGTCCAACTGGCACGTACAGAACCAATGCTGTGAGTAACTCCACTAACAGGGAACATTCTCTGAACATTGGCTAACGTCTCTCAAACTTATATTTGTGTATGATCAGCTCCTAAGTGTCCTGCTGGCATGGAGTACAGTGACTGTGCCCCAACCTGTTCTACTTCCTGTCAGAGTCTGAACATACAGGAAGTCTGCAAGGACGAATGCGTTGACGGCTGTACCTGCGCAGGTGAGAGTGAGATCTTTATCTTTAAAGCATGATCTGTTGAAATCATTTACAAATGTTGATATTTTTTTATTGCTGTGTAACTTCTGCAGTTATCATGTTTTACTCAATATTTACATGCGCGTGTGTCTGCGTCAGCGGGTAAGGTGCTGGACGGAGATCGCTGTGTTGATGTGTCTCAGTGCACCTGCACGCATGCAGGAAGGCGGTACCCTCCTGATTCCTCCATCTCGCAGGACTGCAACACATGGTAGAACATGCACACCTTTACACACTGCATTCAGACATGTGTGGCCTAAACCTGCTGCTACATAGACACCCTAACATTCACCTTCATACATGCTCATTAATCTCACCTTACCTTTCTCAGTGTGTGTCGCCAAGGATCATGGGAATGCACCAATGAACAGTGTCCCGGTAAACATTTTTAATTAGTTTACTTCTTTAATTTATGTAGTACTTAGTGTTTAAGTAGTAGTAAGTAGTATGTAGTGTTTAAAAAAAATCTCTCCTTATCCTGATTCCCATCGGTATTTTTTAAATACTGTGGGTTTGATTTCCTAAGAAATGTCAGTTTGGCTTTATTTGACTTGATATACTTAGTATTTGACTTACGTAAATAACCTGCAATACTATTGTTTAAACATAGATGGCAGTAGAGAGGCGAAAGTTACAAACTGCAGCTGTAAGGTAGTAGTTTAATGGCAGATAAAATAATGCAAAAACAGTTACGGCAATACTAGCGAGTAAAGATACATTTGATAAAGAATTACCATTTTTTATTAGAAATTATGTTTTACTTGGAAACTTTAATTGCACATATTACAGACGTTAAATGAGTAGCTAAAGGCAATTTATACTGGCTTATATATTATTTAAAACATCATCTGAAACAATCTTTGGTCTGTCCTCTTTCTCTATAGGGGAGTGTATGGTGACTGGACAGTCCCATTTTAAAACCTTTGATGATAAGTTCTTCACCTTCAGTGGCATTTGTCAGTATCTTCTGGCTAAAGATTGTATAAGCAACTCATTTTCAGCCATCATTGAGACCGCACAGGTCAGAAATCAATTTGCCCAACAGTACAATTTCTCTGCTTGCTTGTTGTGGTTTGTGACTATGGATGTGTGTTTATGTTTAAGTGTGCCGACGACCAAGATGCTATCTGCGTACGATCAGTTATTATGAGGTTTCACGATCTGGCCAATCAGACGATTCGCCTCAAGCATGGGGGCGTGGTCTCTTTGGATGGAATGGATGTACAGACACCTTTAATTAACGGTCTGTAAACATGCAACACACACTGAAGACACTTTTGTTCAGATGTTGCTCAATTATAGCTTAAATGAGTTTCCAGTGATGTTTTATTTTGGTATCAGCTTTGTCCCTGGTGTTTCTTCATGGTATTTCTTAGGGGAAAAGAAAAAAAAAGAAAAAAAATGCAGTAAGAGTATGGACATATAAAATCAATGTGGATATCTTGGGACAAATGTTTCAGTTTTTTCTGAAATCTCAGTGTTTTGATTTCAGGCCTGGTATCTGGGCAAATCTGAGCACATTTGGAGATGTAGAAGATAGGACATCAGAGCACTTGACACTTATAGTGTGTGTGTGTGTGTGTGTGTGTGTAGGTGCACTGAGAGTTCAGAATACTGTGTTGTCATCAGTGAGACTGAGTTATGGAGATAATCTTTATCTGGACTGGGACGGCAGAGGGCGTGTTTTGCTCAGGGTGAGTGTGTCCGGAATGAAAACCAGTATAAGGGTATAATTCACCTTCAAACTGGAATTCCAGTTTACTTTCACTGAATAAAAAAGCAACAATGATCTCCCTAACATCCCGTCCAAACCACCTAAACCAGCATGGACTAGCTAATAACCAGCTTTAACCATACAGAACTCGTGTTGCACCATACAGCATTTTCATTTTCATATACTAGTTTGTTCATATAATACAAGCTGTCTGTGAAATACACGATCTGGGACAAGAGTCTAATTTCTGAGCAGCAAACCTAATTGGGGGATGTGTGTGTGTTTGTGTGTGTGTGTTTGCAGCTAAGCCCTGCCTACGCTGGGAAAACATGTGGTCTGTGTGGTAACTATAATGGTAACCAGGGAGACGACTTTTTAACGGTGGGCGGGCTGGTGGAGACACGCGTTGAAGGATTCGGCAATGCATGGAAGATGAACGCAGAGTGTGAAAATGTTCAGTTGCAACAGTCTGATCCCTGTATCTCAAACCCCAAGCGAGGTACACACACAGCCACACACAGCTGCATGTTTACAGCATTTAAATGACATATTTAATAATAATATTTACCTTGTTATGTCTGCATACCTCTAGTTGTGACAGTTGTGATATTTATAACTGCTGGTATGATGTCACGGTTTAGAAACATACATTCGCTGAACACTAGATGGCGACAAACACCTTTAGGTGGCAAACTGATGTTTGTGTGTGTGTGTGTGTGTGTGTTTGTAGTGCGTTATGCAGAAGAAGCTTGCGCAGTGCTGCTCTCAGTAAAGTTCGAACCCTGTCATTATGAAGTCAACCCTGATCCATATGTAAAGAACTGCCGCTATGACGTCTGCGCCTGCGCAGATGGGCACGAGTGTCTGTGCGATGCTGTCCGCAGCTACGCAGCCGCCTGTGCAGCCAAGGGAGTGCTGATCAACTGGAGGGGTCACGGATACTGTGGTATCAGAAATTTTCAACTGTCTTTGTCTCTAATTGTTACTGAATTTGAGTTAAATTTAATTACAAAATGGTACCATGATATCAGCACGTTTTTTTTATTATTTGGATATGTAACATGGTAATGTCAGGATTTTGGGAGATGTACTAAGATATTCTTTGAAAGGCGTTCTAGGCTTTCTACACTGTAAGAATGCATTATATTATAATTCACAAGAGTAAACATTACTGTAATAACTTTGGTATGGTTGTATGGACAACTATGTTTCAAAAAATTTGTGACAGGTCTAGTGGTAAACAGGAGAAAAAGAAAGAACTTATATACAAACACACACATTTATTGAAATTGTCCACACTACCCATAAGAAAACAGTTACACTAACTGAGTATGTGTGTGTGGTTGAACAGAACTGACCTGTCCGGATGACCAGGTGTATGAGTCGTGTGGGAACGTGTGCAATAAGACCTGCAGATCTTTGTCGCTGCCTGACAGTGACTGTCATGGGCTGTGTGAGGAAGGCTGTTTCTGCCCCAGAGGCCTCTTCCTCAGTGACACAGGAGAATGTGTGACCTCTGACCTCTGCTCGTGCCACTATAACGGAGAAATCTTTCAGCCCAATGACATAGTTGGTGACCATCACTCCATCTGGTTAGCAGATAAACACACATAAAAACACCATAAACACAGTATACTTTACTGTACAGACAGTAAGGAAATGTTACAGTAACACGATACTGTTTTCTAACATCATTTTTTAAAACATCGTTTTAACTGGGCTGTTACATTTAAAGGTTTACCATGCAGGATTAAAAAAAAATAAAGCAAGGACTTTAAAATGTAAAGTAATTCCTCTCATTAGTATTTTATCCCATTAGTATTTATGGTCCAATAGAAGGGTATGCCTATAAAAGAACTGTCCTCGGTCTGTATTTTTTTGTTTTGGGGTGTCCAGAACGTTTTTGTGTTAAGTAACATTTGGCCAATGGATGTGTAGCCCTCAGCCAATAACAATGAGCAGGGGGCGTGCGCTTCTGGAGGTGTTCCGCCCAGGAGGAGGAGCCGAGTTCGAATGTTGTGTTTACAAACAGTAACTGAAAATCCTGCACAGTGTACCTTGAAATGATTCATACAAAACAAAATATGACCAAATTCCAAAAATACTAATCAAAACACTCCAAGTGTGACACGTAAACATGGTAAATCTCTGGATACTGGATACATAACATAAATGTGTGTTGTTTTTGTGTGTTTGTAGTGTTTGTGAGCATGGATCAATGCACTGCAGTTCAAGTGATGTTACTGGATCCACTCTGTCAGATCTGTTCTTTGACGATCGTCCACTCTCACGAAGTATTTCATCTATCATCTGTATCGCCTGAGCACACACATGCTTTGAATATAACAGATACAGTACAGACAGGCAGACAGACAGAATACTGTTCAGTGGCTCAGACAAGCAAGTCATGAATCCTCTATTCATGTGTGCGCTTGTGTTTTCCTGTAGGGCGGCGCTCTGTCTCTTGCCCTTCTCCACTACAGAGATTTGAGTGTAGCAGTGTAAGGGATGCTGGGATAGAATGTGCCAGAACCTGCCAGAATCTGGACCTGGAGTGTGTCAGTCAGGGATGTGTGTCTGGATGCATGTGTCCATCTGGAATGGTAAATCTCTGAGTGCATTTGCATGCATATGCTTTGAAAATCAATTTTTGATATTAATAAAACTACTGACTGACTCTTACAACCTGGCTCAAGGATGCAAGAAATAAAAAAGCAGAAGTTAATTAAAAGACAAAAGCAAAAGTTATTTACAATATTTGTGTGTAGAGATTAAAATTATGGATTGGATATGAACTTCGAATTTTTGCTGGACAAATATCAACCTAGTTCATAACCTAGTTTATCAGCCTTGTTGATAAATAGAACTGTCACTAGGTAACTGTAAACAATTTGTTAACATACATACAATGCATGTATGTTATTAAAAACAAGTAACTTTTTAGGCTGTCAAATAACAGAATTAATATTTGCAGGTTCGACACAAAAAAGATTGCATCCCACAAGACCAGTGTCCATGTTTCCATAACAACCGCCCCTACGCCTCAGGGCGGAGCATTAATGTGGACTGTAACACCTGGTAAATAAGCCAATCACAGCTCTTCTGTTGACTGACATCAGTGTAATGAACACAAATGATAACAAACACGTGTTTATTACATGAATGTTTCTGTAAAACATTCACGTAACATTGCATGTAAGTGTGTGCTTGTATTTCTCTGACTTACTCATTACATTCTCCATGCCTCAGTGTTTGTGAGGGGCGTCAGTGGAAGTGTACTCAGCGCGTGTGTGACGGCGTGTGTCGTGCGATAGGAGAGACGCACTACATCAGTTTTGATGGACTGAAGTTCTCGTTTCCTGGACCCTGCCAATACGTACTCGCTCAGGTAAAGAAAAGATTCTCTCTCTCTTCTTTTCTCCATTCTGCTCCTCATGTTCATCAGTGTTTTCTCTTGTTCTTCTGCTTCTCCTCTAGGATTATTGTAATGGGGTGGATGGCACGTTTAGGGTTCTGGTGGAGAACTCTGCGTGTGGGATCGCGGGTTACCGCTGCAGTAAAACCATTACAGTGTTTTACATGGGAGGGCTGATCACCATGGAGCACAAAGAGGTAAGAGACCCTCATACTGTATTATATTACAACTGTAATATAATCGTATTATATTGTTTGTAATATAATTGTATTATATTTTATAATACAATGTAAAAAGGAACTCTAAAAATACTAATAATGACCTGATGGCTCAGAGCCATTGAGAGAGTTTTGGGCCGGTTTATGGATCAGTTTGGCAACGCTGTGTTGTTTTTGTGGCAGTTGCACATATACGGATTAAACTAAATGGAGTTTAGAGATAATCTAGGTTTTATTCGAATTTTTCACACCACTTCAAGCACTTTCAAGCACGTCAGTGATTAACCTGTGACCTGCACCATGATGCACCAGTGCAGCAGTGTCACTAAACGGCAAAAATGGCTGTGCTCAGAACAAAATATGAATCTATTAAAAACTACTAGTTTGTATTTATATATATTCCTATTATTTTTTACCTAGTATGCTAGTATGCAGACTGCTTTATGCAATGATAAATATTTCACACAATAGTATGCTCTATTGAATACGTACTGCACATTTAGGTCATCTGTACGTACATAAAAACTGTCAGACTATGCAAACTGCAGTTTATATGTTCCTGTTACGCAACAGCAGATCAAAACATTTTGGGTTCGATTCCCAGACAACACACGTACTAATAAAATGTAGCTTGAATGCACCGTAAATATATAAACTATTTATTTTACTTATCACTGTCACAAAGTCATGATAAGAAATTAATCAGTGTGTTTTATTCTGTCCTATCAATCATTATTCCAAACGTAAACAGACGTTTACCTTTGACCAGTGACCAGATTCCTCCGGCCTCTCTCCTATTGTAATTCATTTTATCCCATTTTGTAGTCTAATAGGTTTGTTTCAGAGCCCTAGCTGAGTCTCTTTCCGAGGCCTAAAGCCACACCCAGTGTGTCTGTCTCACCCAGACACGCGGTTTAATTGTTGGTCGGTCCTTTGATTTAAACGTTTTAAGAGTAGACAATATTGGTGTAAACTTAAAATGTTGTGTTTGTTAATCATGCACCTGTGTTCAATGTTGTAACCACTAATTCAGGTAATTAATTCAGGTGATATAAACATACATAATCACCACAGTAAACTTATCTGGCGAACATAAGATTGAAAATTCTAAACAAATAATTGCACTGTATCATTTTCCAGTAGAAATTTATAGCTGTCATGGAGCTACATCAGCTTCATAATGTTCCGCTTTTATTGCAATTAATTTTCTGCTTAATAAAAATATGAATATATTTTCTAAATTTTGTATGTAGTATGTTCGTAAAATGTTGCTGTCAACAGGTGAGGATGAAGAGGCCGGTGTTAAAGGAGACAGAAGTTGAGATTGTGCGCTCTGGACAGTATTACATCGTCCTGCTGGGAAAACACATCTCTCTCACCTGGGACACAGGAACTCGAATATCACTGCAGATCAGTGGGCAGTACAGGGTAACACAGCAAGCACTTTCAATGTACAGCTGTCACTGACATATGACAAACTTGAAACTAACATACTGACACACTTATGTGGCTTTTTAAATGAGGACATATCATAGTGTTTTCATAAGCAGTGATTTTATAAATGTAACCCTAAAATAAGCCTTCTGCGTTTAAAAAAAATAATAATATAAAGTTAATTATTTTGCATGAGCCTTTTTTCGAGTATCTCAGATGAAATGTGTAACAGTTTACAGCTGAATAACTTAAACTGTGTGTGTGTGTGTGTGTGTTTAAGGGCAAAGTCTGTGGCCTTTGTGGAAATTTTGACGGCAGTCAGAATAACGACCTGATGAGCAGCAGAAATCAGATGGAAATGAACTTTACTGACTTTGGAAATTCCTGGAAAGTCCAAGCCAGCTGTGCTGATGCGGTTCAAGTGAGTTATTGCCACTTCTGTCTCAAATCCAGTTTTTAAAGTTGGCATCAAGGTTTATGAACCACTACACTAGAGTCTGCTCTGCAATAAATGTATCCACTTTGTGAGACAGGTACCGTCTCAGTGCAGCACAGACATGGTGAAGCTGGTGACAGTGGAGCAGTCGTGTCGTGTGCTCACCAGCGCCCCCTTCAGGGAGTGTAACAGTGTGGTTTGTAATCTTCAAACTCAATAATCACAATTCAATGATAAAAATACCTCCAGCCCTGTATCTTATATTCTTACTCTTTAATTATTGTCTTTGTCAGGTGGACCCAGAGCCATATTGGGACATCTGTACCCATGACACGTGCTCATGCACATCTGTTGGTGACTGCGCGTGTTTCTGTAACGCTATAGCTGCATATGCGCATGAATGCGCTCAGAAGGGGCTGGTGGTGAACTGGAGAACCAACGACTTGTGCCGTGAGTTTTACATTTAGTAAAATGTCTCTCAAATGTCTCTGTGTTGTAGGTCTCGCACTGGTCGACGAGAACATGAACGTGTATAATGACAAGTGTAAAACGTCCTCATAAACCAAATGGCCTAAAAACGAACGAAATGGTATTAATTCTATTAAATAATGCCAAACGTTTTCTGTGAGGGTTGGTTTAGGGTGAGGATAGCAAAGGGGCGGAAAATTTGAAATCTGATTAGCTCAGTTTAAAAATCATTTGGAGTCCCCGTAAACCACATATTCCAGTATATGCTAGTTCAAGGGCAAATAGATTACTAATTAGTTTAAGTTTACTAATTAGATTAATTCTAACGAGAATGTGTCAAGTCTTCTAAACGAATATTATAGCTGTTTGTAAAATGGTATTGGATAAAAGTGTCTGCTAAACGACTGTGCACTCACGTCCCTACAGCACTGAGCTGCGAGGAGTTAAATAAGGAGGCAGGAGTGGAGTGTGAGTGGAAATACAACACCTGTGGCAGCGCCTGTCCCAGAACCTGTCAGCACCCTGAACCTCTGAACTGTCCCGTCACATGTGTGGAAGGATGCCACGCTGTCTGCCCGCCAGGTAGCTCAAATTAACACACACTCCGAAGTAAATCTACTGCATAGACTTCAGTCTCACTTCATTTCACACCTTCACACCTTCACTTCTTCCTCAATACCTTAGGGCAAATTTTGGATGAGGTGCTGAGGAAATGTGTGGAACCTTCGCAGTGCCAGGAATGCATGCACGCCGGAGAGAGAATTTCCCATGGAAAACAGTTCATCCTGAACCATGACGATCCTCACCTCTGTCAGATATGGTATCATGTTCTGTATAGTGTCTTTATGGCTGTGGTGCAGTAAAGGAGGTGTAATTAGGGGAATTTTTGCACAAAAATATGTCCAGGTCACATTTCACTCTAAAATCAACAGAACAATTAAGGGCAAATTTCTTTGTATTGTGTGACATTATTATTAACAAGATTTGAAAGGGTTGGATTTTGTTGATAAAAATATGGTTCTTGAAGTAGGCTTCATTGTCATCATGCAAATAAAATTTTCCACAATTTTCTTTTCATTTGGGGGGTGAAATGTGCACCAGACGTGTTGACATGCTTTGTGAGATTCACCTTTATGAAATTCCTGTTTGTTTGGGTTCCAGCCACTGTGAGAGCAACACGATGACCTGCGCTCCATGTCCTGCTAGCGGTTTCGCTACCACGCTAGCACCAGGCACCGTCAGCAACACTCCTACGCCACTCCCATTTTCCACGGCGATGCCAGAGGATGCCTGCGATAGGGCCATGGATTTGGCCTTCTTAGTGGATGGATCATCTGCTCTGAGTGAGGAAGACTTCGCCTCGGTCAAGCTTTTCATCCTCAGGGTCATGGAGCGCTTCCGCATGGGTTCCGCCCACACTCGCGCCACAGTTCTGCTCTTCCATTCCGGGGTGAAGAGTTTTGACATGCAGGTTCAGAAGTGGATTTTTAAGAAGATGGTGCGTGAGTTGCGTTACAGTGGAGGCGATGTGGCATTCATGGATGAGGCCATTAAATACCTGGCAGTCTATATTTATGACAAGAACAAGCGTGAGCACGCAGGCCGCGTCGCAATCTTGCTGACAGCCAGCAGTAATCCTCGGCCCATGCGCAGCACCCAGCGCCTGCTGCGGAAGAAAGACATAACCATTCTCACAGTTGCCCTGGGACCCGACGTCAGCTTGGCACAGGTTAATGACATCACAAAAGCTACGCCCAGCAGTCGTGCCTACGTAGTGAGCAGTGTGGCGGAACTCGACGATCAGGCTCTGGCTATCACAGACTACCTCTGCACCCTGGGGTTGGACCCAGAACCCCCAAAGAAACCCCCTACCCAAAAAAACCCTACAACTACCCCCTTACTGACCACATCAACAACCGTAACTACTCCAGCCTCTAAACTTAGTGTTGCTACGGTTCCCCCAACAGCTGCTGTTTTAACTGCATTTCCAAGCCTCCTCAGCCCTGGAACGACACTTCCTCCTCCCACAGTAACTACATATGAGGTTGTCTTCCTATTGGAAAGCTCGGATACCATGGGTGAGGAAAACTTCAATAAAACTCGTGACGCACTGGTCGATGTCATTGCGTCACTTGACGAGAAAGAGGTGGAGAACCTTCGAATTACAGTGATGCAGTATTCTCTTACTGTAACCGTGGTGATCAGCCACATGGAATTGTGGCACAGGGAGCAGGTGCTGCAAAGAATGCGACAGTTGCGCTGGACGGGCGGGGCGGAAGTCAACACGGGCCATGCGGTTCAATCTGTGTATGAGTCTGTTACTACAGAGATGCCGAGCCATTCACCGGACCAGTTGGTGTTTCTTATAACACAGAGCCCGCCCACCGACGTGATCCGGCGACCTTCTGTGAGTTCCACCCACAGAAGATTGTATCCGATTGGAATAGGCCAACAGATTCAATACGAGGACCTTGCACAGCTGAGTTTTCCAGAGCAACCCATCATGCTGGATAATCCCTCCGATTTGAGGAAATTACGTCCCATGCTGATTAATATCAGTAGAACGATCACTAGGCCTCTGCTGCCTACACTTCCACCAAGAGCAACGCTGCCCCCTTCAGGTCAGATACAACAATGCTTCTCTTTTCTTCTATTCGTCTTTACCAGCTTCTTTTCAAAGCGCTCTTCTTGCCCATTAGGTCTCTTTTAAACTTCCCAAAGCATATTATACAAACATGGTGCAAGAACTAAAGGAAAGCACATTGCAGAAAAGCAGTAAAGTTTCAAAACGGTACATAAACTGAATTCACACTTGATTTCACACCCTATTTGAGTATATATATGTGTGTGTGTTTGCTCAGTGCCATGTTCTAAACCCATGGATCTGTTATTCCTGCTGAGAGCTTCTTCTGATGACCAGTTTGAAGACCTGAAAACATTTGTGAAAACCTTTATAAAGAGCACACATATCGGTAAGTATTCATAAGCTCGAATGCCTCGGTTTACACTCTACAAAGGCTTTTTTTGTAGCATGCATATACTGTATGTGTGTATGTTTTAGGTCGTAATGAGACACAGGTCGCAGTAATGACGTATGGAGCCAAATCAGCTGTAGGGATCTCCTGGAGAGATGAACAGAATGAGAACAACCTTCTCAAACTGCTGGATAACTTGCAGAGCAAAACAGACGACACATCCAGGCTGGGTAAGCACACAACACAGCAGGCTCAGCGCTTGACAGTTTAAATACATGCTAGACTGCATGCATGTGGGCGGTCCTTCCTTTTTCTCTGCAGGAGCTGCTCTGCGATTGGCCGTGCAGACTGCCGTTTCCTCCACTGGCGGGGGCCGGATGGGCATTCCTAAAGCTGTGGTCATGATTGTGACTGACAGGTCAATAGACTCAGTGCAGGAGGCGGCAAATGAGGCTCTGACCGCCGGTGGGTGATTTTGATAACTATTCTTGTTTCTCATGGAATATTTCAGTGTTTATTATAAATGGTTGTAATCTTTAATCAAACACATTAACCTTCCTTCCCCCTCACAACGACATCTCTTGATTTATATCTCCCCAACTTCCAACAATCCAATCAATTCATGAAGGACAAATTCAAGTCCCGCCCCACGTCTTTTTCTCATTCCACCAGCCCTTCCTCTCAGATATGCATCACCATTGAGAAGAAAAGACCGGCACAACTTCTGTTTTATGACGACTTTAAACTGACATTCATTAGTTTTGGTAAAGATAATTACAGATCTTGTTTAAGATCTCATTAAATCAAAATCAAAGCTTTGTGGTGTTTAGATAATGTCTGTTAGCACTTAGTCAATGTTTTTCAAGTGTGTCTTAAAAAACTTACTTTTAGTCAATGAATGCAATGCTAGCTTGTCAGTAGGGGTGTATACAACTTACTGTCCAAAAAAATAATCTTTATAAGGAGAATGTTCCATCCAACTAGTACCACCTGCCACTGATGAGCAATAGCAAGTAGCAATTCATGGTTTAACAAGTTTTTATAAAGTAATGTCTAATGGCTATTTTATAAAAGTCTATTTGGTATATCCTACCTCAACCTTTTTCACACAGATAGGAAAAATGCATTTGTCAAACCTTATAATGGGGTCTTTAAAAAAAAGCATGTATGTTTCGTATAGGTGTATCTGTCTTTCCTATTGGACTGGGACACCAGTATGACCAAACTGAACTGAGCATGCTCACTGGTCCACATGCTCAGAACAACATCATCCGGCTGAGCAGCACAGAGTATCTGCTTGCCATGGTAGCACTGGACCAATCATTTACCGACAAACTCTGCAGGGGTGAGACATCCGCTAAATCACATACATATACTGTACATTCATATTCACACACAGAACAACTTAATGCTGTTTCAGCAATTTGAAAACAGTGTTGAATGAACAGTAATGAAACAACAATCATGGTAATGATAGTGGTAATGACGATCATAATGGTGATGATGATAATTTCCCTTAGCGGGTCCGCCGGGAGTTTGTGTGGATGATGAAGGAAATGAGCGGAAGGTGAGCCGTGTACAATTCCCATCAAACTTAAACTAAACTCACCTTTCAGTCTATCAGCTTCTAATGTTCTACTGTACAACCGGTTTGTCTATTGGACAGTAAATTGTAAAGTAAATTGTCAGAACACTTTTAACCATCACTCAGTCTCAACTCATCTGTCACTGGATCTCAGATCCATATACTCAGATCAGACTTTCTGAACCAATAACTTTTTCACTCAATAAAACCTTAAAGGAATAGCTGCTCATTAATGACAGGTAATCTATAGCCAAAAACATTATCCATGCAAGTACACAAACTCCAGTGCATTGCAGACATGCGCCCCTGTCCTTCATATTGCATTATTGTATATATATATTGTATTATATAACTTCAGTACTTTCTTGTTTCATTTTATGCAGATCCACTTTAGCAAAGCTGAGAATGCCACACATATTTTTCTAGCATTATGAATTGCGTTCTTGCACATTTCTAAATGCAATCACGCATTAAATCAGGCTTGCATAGCTAAAACGTGCCTAATGCAGACTAACAAACCCTTCTGTTTATCTTTTGTGCATCTAAGTAACTATTCTAATGTTTGTGACTCTCCGTCCATCAGCCCGGTGAGGTGTGGATGTTGTCAGATGGATGTCACTCAGTTCTGTGCAATCCATCGGGGACAGTAACAATGCAGAGTCATCGAGTCAACTGTGAGAAGATGGAGCCTCCCGTCTGCAAAAACAACCTCCAGGCCTTGCGAATGAACCACACCTGCGGCTGTACCTGGGTCTGCCCCTGTATGAACACCCCCCCCATCACTATGGCAACAACCATTCCAGTCATGAGTCTCTCACTATAAATCAACAGTGTTGGGGAATGTTCATTTTTAAAACGACATGTAGATTTTGTTGCATTACTCACTTGTAGTGTAGACACACATGCACTAAGGAAATGTGTTGTGTTATGTTTTTAAATACTTGTCAGCCAATTGAATTATTACTATTACTATTATTGAAAACATAAAGCAGGTATTATGGTGTAAAAATTACAAGTTCTTAGTTTCACCCCCAACACACAGTATTCACACCCATGCTTTTCAGCACATATTCATCATCTTTAAAAACATTTGTTACACAATCACTTAAACATATTCTCTACAAAAGTGCGCTACTATAAACTTTACAAAACTACAAAACTTTACCATGCTTGCTTGTAATTCTTCAGGCACCTGCATGGGCAGCTCGTCCAGTCACGTCGTGTCATTTTCGGGTGTGGCTATGAAGCTGAGATCCGCATGCTCCTATTTGCTACTTCGTTCAGGAGGGGCGGAGCTGGTGCTGCATACGACTACCTGTCAAAGCTCACCCAATCAGATCTGCATGAAGAGCTTGGAGCTGCGGGAGGGCGGGACAAGTGTTGTGCTACAAGATGACATGAAGGTAGAGACATTAAAGAAAACGTGTAGACATGAGTGCAGTGTATAGATATTTATAGACTCAGCACATTCTCTGTATGGCAGGTGTTAGTGAATGGTGTGGATACAGCAGTTCCACTCAGAACAGGGGGAGTGACTGTGACACAGATTGGTGCGATTCTGCATCAGTTGAGATCAGAGCAACATGGTTTTACTGTCACATTCACTCCACACAGCAATGAGTTCATGGTCAACATGGACATCACTATGGAAACCAACACCACTGGCTTGTGTGGTAAATACAGTCCCTTCAGCCTTCTGACTGTAACATTTGTAGAGCTTGAGTGCTTTTGAGAGTGTTCGTTTAGGTGTGTGTCTAACAGTGTCTTGAACAGGGTTTGACCAATGCCACCTATAGAAATTCTATATTTTGTTTAATAATTTAACTTTCAATGTATTAAATCATGGATGTACTATGAAGTTTTCTGATATACTGTACTATTTATAAATGAAGTAAATGTACTTCTGTGGTTATAGCTCAATATGTAATATAATATGAAAACAAAGTGATCGGCATTTTGTTTTAGTGATTGATAATTGCCTGGACATCATTTGACAAGATATAGCTAATCAGCTGAGAGTACCTACCGAGATCAATAATAAATTGACATTAGTGAAAATTAATCAGTAGTTAATATGAATAAGTGATGTATGTTTTGCAACAAAAGTTGTCATTTTAGTAAATATTCAGTAAATTTACCAACTAATTTCTAACATTCCAATTAAAAAAATTCAATTCAAATTTCTGAAGGAAGTAGATTCTTAATCTCCAAATTTTGCTAACCCTGTGCCATACGCATACGTGTTTGTGTGCAGTGTGGATAACAGTGTGTCTCTCTCAGGCTCCTGCTCTGATGATCAGCCGGCTCTGCTGCTGTCTGACGGCGGTTTGGCCTCAGACCCTGAGGTGTATCTAAAAGGTTGGGCTCTGGGTGAGTGTGTCGTTCGCCAGGAAGTTGAGTCGTGTGCTGCAGGTGTTGCTGTGGGCTGTGACGTGTTAAGCTCTGAGGTGTTTGGCCGGTGTCATGCACTGGTGCCCCCGCAGGACTACGTGCAGATCTGTCGGAGTGTGGCCTGCCAACCTAACGCGGTGTGTGACCTTGTCTCCGCGTACAGCAGCATGTGCCGCCAACTAGGGGTGTGTGTGGACTGGAGGACACCCACCCTCTGTCGTAAGTTTTTTTCAGACTGAGTCATAAAACAGCGTGTGGACCCCACATGTCTGAGATGAGCGACCATCTGGCCTGTGAGGTGATGACACAGTGCACCTGAGAAAGAGATTGAAGTTATTAACTCTCTGCATAATGTCGAAAGTTGGTTCATCCTAGTTCTGTCATTTACTCGCTTGTTTTTCCAAACCTATGTGATTTTCAATCTCGGTCACTGTTCACTTTCATTATATGGAAATAAAGTGCAATATACACTTTGTTTTTGACAGCTATACACTGATATACACTGATAAGTTTTTTGTTCTGATCATTAAGCCCCCATATATGCAATAGTATTCAATACACTTTCAGTTTCTTGTCTTGAAAAACACCACTAATGATTCTGTGTGTGTATGTTGGTGTGTGTGTGTAGCCATGCCATGCTCAGAATCTCTGGAATATGCTGCCTGTCGAACTGGATGTTTGGAGCAGTGTGAACAGGGCCAGTTTTACCCTGGAGACACGGTTGCTATGGGTGATGGTATAATCAAGGCTAATGGATCCCAGTGCTTGGCCACACCCACTGAGGGCTGTTTCTGCCCTGAGGGTCTGGTGTTAAAGGGAGACAAATGTGTCAGCAAAGAGGCCTGCAGCCAGTGTGTGGACCACCTCGGGAAAACTCGGCAGGTACCACACACAAAAATACGCACTTTTTAAAATGGTTCAGTTGTAAAATATCCTGTATACGCACACCTGTGATTGTACATCAGTTCTAATATTTAATTATAGCAGTTTATAAATACTAATAAAACTGTTGCTTTGCAACCATAAACAGCTATAGGCTACTAACCTGCATTACTTAGCAGAAATAAATGAATATTTATATAAATGGTGATAATGGTGATAAATATGATAAAAAATTTGGTTCATTTTCTTGTTTAATAAAAGCAATAAGAAACAAGAGCCCATGTGCCTGGCTGGATTCAATCATTTCAAAGCTCAGGGTTAGTAACCAGATGGTCACAGGTTCGAATCCCACAAGGGGCAAACCCTGAACTGTACAAGACACTTAACCCTCTTTTGTTCCAGGGCCACATTGTGAACATATTGTTATCATGTTAACGTTACTAAAGCAAAGTTTTTGTTAGCATGGTTATAAATAAAGACTCTGTTCTACATATCAGCTCCGTGGCATTCCATGCAACAGCCCTATAACCTTAATGTGTGTGTGTGTGTATTAATGGAAAGTTAATGGAAAGCTGGAATCCTGAGGACAACCCTTGCCTGCTGTGTGTGTGTCTGGATCACCAGCATATTAACTGCACAGCTCTACCCTGCACCAATGCTAAAGGTAAAGATACAATACACATGCATTCTCTCTCTCTCCCCCCCCTCACGTTTTCTTGCGTGCACTACGCGATAAACAGCCTCATTTTTCTGAAGTGGCTTCTCATTGTGTGTTGTCATGGCAACTGTTGCTGTGCTACAGCCCCAGATTGTGGACAATGTGAGGTTCTCCGGGAGAAGACGGAATCCAAGTGTTGCCCTGAATATGAGTGTGGTGAGCCGAAGCACATTGAACACACTGTATCCAAATGCAATAGACATTCAGAGCAATTCAGCATTTACACACGCACGTACAATCATGCTGTGATACACGCTGTATATTAAGTGTTTTGAAAATACTCACGATATACAAATTGTATACATACATTTTTATGCCATGCTTGTTCTTCTAAAGCCAAGCCACCGCAAGTGTCGGATAGATAAATGGATGGATGGATAGACAGATCAATAGATAGATGGCTCGTGAGTAATTACCCTGCATTAGCTGCCATACATAATCAGCACTATATGGTAGACAGAACATACAATTACTATACAATCAATAACATTAATTTCCTGTAGCTTGATCGGTCTGGCATTGTTCTGGCAGGGTCAAGGTCATGGGTTCGATTCCAGGAATGTATTGGCTGGAAAAATATATAACCCATATGCAGTTACATTATAAGCAATAACAGAAAGAAATAATACCGTATGATTTAGATATAGTTTGTGCAATATATAATATATACATACAATATACATTGAATAGACATTATTGCGTAACGGTATGTAAATCACAGCACATGTATGATGAACACCTGATAATATAGTGTTGTGTTGTACCGTGTGTGTGTGCACAGTCTGTGACACAGCAAACTGTAAGTTACCGGATCCTCCAAACTGTGCACATGGGCTCAGTGTCTCTCTCACAAACCCTGGAGAATGTCTGCCAGTTTACCAGTGTGGTGAGTGCTCACATGTCCACCAGTACTCATCTTCATATGCATTTATTTCTCATAATACACATGCTTTAAAGGAACAGCGCACTCAAAAATGAAAATTAGGCAATACATTACTCTCCTTCAAGGCATCTTAGCCGTATAGATTACTTTAACAATGAATGGACGCCTATTTCGGAGCTTCAAAATCTCGGGCACTATTCACTGCCATTATAATGCTAGGAAGAGCCAGGATATCATTTAATATAACCCTAATTCTGTTTGGCTAAAGGAAAAGATACCTAGTACGCCTTAAGGGCGAGTAATTTTCATTTTTGAGTGAACTGTTCCTTTAAACGCGTATGCTGTCTATCTCTCAGTGTGCAAAAAGGATCTTTGCCCCACAACGACCAAACCATCCTGCCCTGCGTACAAGAGGCTGTCGGTTAAACCAACAGAGTGCTGCGATTCGTATGAATGTGTGTGCGACTGCCAGAACGTTACTCGCACCTGCCCTCCAGGTTATATCACGAAAACGACTGCCAATGATTGTGACTGCGTAGAAGTCACCTGCATGCCAGATAAGGTCGGCACCATTATGTGCTCTGTGTGTGTGTTATTCGCTTGACCTTGACAGTTCTGTGCACCGATGAGTGTACATACAATCAGCATGTGTTCTGCTATTTATATTTATAACTCACACTGTGTGTGTGTTTGTTTGTTTGTAGGTGTGTGTGGTGGACGCAGTGGTGTATCAGGTGGGCAGCAGGTGGGAAGAGAGGTGTAGAACGTGTTCCTGCACAGAGCAGACAGACAGACAGACGGGCCTGCACATTGCACAGTGTGTGGACCCCGTCTGCAACCAGATTTGTCCTCTAGTAGGTCAAGCACACATGGTTGATTTCGTTTTTATGGTTTGGTGAAAATAAAATACTGGAGTGATACATGTTTGAATGCTTCATATTCATCAGAATATTAGATATATTTGAATGACCACTGACTAATTTAAACACAATGTGAAACAGAATTAGCAACATTTTGAACATCTAATGTAATGCATTTCTAAGCGAAATAAAATATTGTGCAATAATTGATGTGGAAAAAAACACATCAGGGTTTTGATTAGATTGTGGTAAAACATACTTTTGGAATGTCCTATTTTTAATGTCGTGAGACAACTCTTGTTATCTGGAGGAACTTAAGACTTATTTTCAAATGTGAATCCATTAAAAAATTGCAGAGTTTTTATCTAAAGTAAATTAAAAAAAAACTTTTTTTAGATTTTGTATCTTCCATTTACATATTATTATTGTTACTGATGTCTTTTTATTGTTATTAATCTGTTTTATTATGTGTTATTATAAACTATTTTAAACATTTGATCTGTTTTTGCTATGATATAGCCATTGAAGCTGATATGGCAATAAACCCTAAATAAATATGTTAATTAGATTGTGGGGGGTGAACATTATCAGCATGATATTATTAGTGGTTTACTACAACAGGCATCACTATTAAATCTATAATTTATATTCTCTTTGATCACTATCAAATCCAACCCCAGAGATTAGACTTTAAACACATAAGCTTGCTAAAGTGTGTTTTTACCTTTTCTAAAAAATAAGACATGATCATGAGAGAAATGTCAGTTCATTAATTGAAGATCTTCTTCACAATAATGTGACTGGATAAATCATGCACAACAAGATCATGAGGTCTGTTAAGAAAGCAAAGTGGGTGAAATTTGATTTCATGTGATTTGTTTACAGAACGTTGTATTTGTGTTTGCAGGGAAGCACATACTCTCATTCCGAAGGCGAGTGCTGTGGTCACTGCCGCCAAACCAATTGTATTGAAGGGGGACGCCTGAGACAGGCGAGTGTGTTTTATTGTTTATTGTGTTTGTTCTTAAATAAATATGTGGTTACATATAACTCTAAAGCCAGTATAGAGACAAACCTTATCCATATGTGCTTTCAAGTTCATATTCCTTTGAACTGTGTTTCAATTTAAAGAGTTAACTTTATCAGTAATTTTGACAATGACAATTTTATCAAGTACATTTATTAGATCATAATTCTTGTGCACGGGACATCATGTAAAGTATGGAATTTTGTTTAGGGCTGCGTACAAATACTACTCATTTCTGCTCATTCTTTTCTCGTATACCAAGCTAGTACATTCACTACTGTATGTATGCATCCTCTGTCTTCACTATGTATTTCAGATAAAGCGTGTGCATAAATGTGCAACAGTGTGAGCGGTCGTTCCTAAAGATCGGATTTGAAATACAAACTGGATTTGTGTTCAGTGAGAACAAAAGCCTGAGATAAGAAATACATGTTCTTTTTATATGTGTGTGTATAGATTGGAGAGCAGTGGGCATCTACACACAACACTTGTGTGTGGAGTGAGTGTGTACAGGTGAACGAGGAGGTATTTATCCAGCATACAAACGTCTCTTGCAAAGCTATGGACATGCCAAGCTGTCCACTGGGCACAGAGCTCCAATGCAACACAGTAGATGCTTGTTGCCCGAGCTGTCAATGCGGTACACACACACACACACACACTTAATTTATTGCTCTCTTAGTGATTTTTCTTTAAACATATGCATGCTTTTTTATCTTTCCGCAGTTCAAATGGATGCCTGCGTGATGAACCAAACTCTTATTGCGGTATGGGTGTTGAGTTAACGTTCAGAATACTAATGCGTTGTGTGAGAACGTCTTGGTGCATAACAGATTGACTTAAGGGTGTCTCACTGTGCGTGCGTGTGTGTGTGTGTGTGTGTAGGCTGGGGAGCGAGTGATGGTGGATGTGTGCACACACTGCGAGTGTGTGAGAGATAAGAGGAGTTATCGCCTCTCTTGCAGGAAGATGAGCTGCTCCCCCTGCTCTGAGGTAAAACCCTCACCCGCATCATTATTAAAGGGACAGTACACCCAAAAAAGAACATTCTGTTATCAT
>JAZGTJ010006683.1:13221-24384 GCA_036877575.1 Botia almorhae | reverse complement strand
TTGGTCTATATTGTTTTATATTACAAAGATTGGTACATTTTTAAATAGACAGACAAAATCATACACCGTGTTGCATTCTGACCCTGAAACAGGATTTGGTAGCTTATCGCATATCTCTCAGCCTCATGGTCTGGAATCTGTTGCCAATTCACCTGGTAAATGCAATGAGCTATAAATAACACATATTATGATGTATCATATGTCGGCTCCTTCTGTTTTGATATTATAAAGCTTGAGTTTCTGTATCTTTAGGTTTTGGAGGGTTACCCTATAATAGACAGCCCCTTACATATGGCGGTGACAAATTTTCCGGCAAATATGGTAACTATTATTTGTATTTGAATGTATTTGTAGTATTACTCTTAACAAAATGTGGAACTGTATATTTAATTGTAATAGCGATTAAGGCTATATATGTGTATGTGTGTGCTGGTGAACTCTCTCAGGATTTGGTGGTCTTCCATATGGTCAGCCACTTGAACACTTGCTATCATTACAATGACATCAATATGACAATATTACTGTACTAATAAGTATGTTCCTCTCGCTAGGTCCCCCACAATCTGTCCATGGTGATGCCAAATCAGCCAAATATGGTGCAGCATGTTTCTTATTTTATAATCTATCATTTATTCATTCTACTTGATGTAAAATAATCCCAAAAATAGTCGCATCCAAATAGTTTACTAGTCTATGTGTCTTCCAGGTAATCCAGCCGTCCCATATGAACTGCTTGGCCCAGTGACCGAGGGTCAATCTGTTGACGGTACAGACCTTCCCTTTCAAAACATCCATTCACCGAAACATCACTGTTTATTACACAGTACTGAAAATTATCATCTGCAGAATGTACATTATCATTATAGGTGTTAATACGCTTGTTATCTGTGCTGCTTATAACAACAGGGATGTGTTCTTGCTTTTGTAAGTTGATTAGAACATCAACTGGTGGATATGGGCAATAAAAACATACAAATAATACGTTATCTGTGTCAGCTGAGTTATATTTCTGTCACTGAACATTTTTATTTGAACAGAATACAGAAATCTGGAGGTGCTGCACCAGGGCCCTGAGATTGATGGACACCAATCCATTGACCATTTCGGTAAGTCGTGTTTGTCCATTGATGTTTCAGACAAGCAGCCTATGTACACGGTGACTCTGTCTGTGGAATCCAGTGTAATAATCTATGTGTAAGATTAAGAGCGTCAACGTTTGATTTCAATCATTCGTTTCACTCTTTCAATCTTTGACGTGGCCTCGCACAGTTATTATGAAATATAGCGAGGTTATATTTTCACAGAATACTCTTTACATCATGTAGCACGAGGGAGTTACGGTTATTAATTTGGCACTTCCCAAAGAGACTTTCAGAGCATTTCGTATAAGGATTTTTGTAACATTGTAGGGATTTTTGTCCAGGAATTGCATCTACACTGAGCACTTGGTTTTTCTGTGTCTATGGTTAACTCAGGAGACGGAGAGGTCCCGCCCCATCTCATTGATCCTGTGATACTGGCATCTGTAGATCCACCTATCAAATCCACCTTCAAATCCGGTAAACTTTTATAAAGGTTGTGTGTGTCACTGTGACATTTCTTTTTGTACGTACATACTCATATTTTCATCTGTTCATTCCAGAAAAGGGAGTTTATGCCAATGAAAAAATACACCCGGAAGGTAAAACATTCTTGCACGTGTACAAAACACACTGACAATAATAGTCTATGGGGCAAAATATAGTATTGTAAGTTTTAAAAGATGTGCAGTTCATATTATTGTTAAAACACTCATGTTTCATATCATGTTTAATATTATCTGTGGCGGAGTAACAGCCTAATTTTGTTGGGCTGTTGCATTGGTGATTTGATCTGCTCAGATTTTTTTATTTCCTCCCTCCAAAAATGTTTATTTACCTTTGTGTTTTTTCCTTCTCTCTTATTTTTATCTTTAATAACTCTTTTTTTTCTAATTTTCTTTGTTGTCTTTTCTCCTGTCCTGCAGTTGTCTCTTTTCCTGCCGCACCCACTGAAGGCCCCGCCCCTGACATTCCACCTATCACCTCGTCTGACTCCGCCCACTCATCATATGGCTCCTCCCTCTCACCGGAAGCCTCCTCCCCGGGGCTTGTTTCGGTGCCGGTGGTGTCCGCCTCACCAGTGCCCCCTCAGGCAGAACTGTCCACTCTGATGCTGCAGCCAGCGCCACCACAACAGATCCACCTCCAGCAGCACCTCCAATTCCACTTCCACCCGCACAGCAAGTCTCAGACAGGTAATCCACCCCAGATCCCCTGTTTTTAAACATCTACCTCCAATGTCGTAATGTACAAGATTTCCTTTAAATTAAAGTGCTTTCTTCTGCTGAACATTACTCCCTTTTAAAGAGTATTTGTTATGTAAATTAAATTGTTTTTAGTAACAAAGCATTTCTGTTTTAGAAGGAAAAGAAGGCAAGTATAATCTGAACGGATTCTTTGGAAATAAATATCAAGGTATGGGTGAAACATGTTTCATAAAAGTATCTCATGATTTTTGTATAATTAATTATTTGCTTAAATGCCCATTTTTATTTCTTTTCTCAGGATAATCTGTCTGTCGTCTCGTCAGCAGATGCGTTTCTTGTTTAATACTGTTCTGTGAATCGTTGTATATTTTTCTAGATTTTTATTCTTTAATTTACCCTGTAGTGTTTTGTTTTTTATGTATTATAATGCATTAAGAATTTTATTTAAAACGGTTCCTCCGCAGATAGTTGCATTTAAACTTAAGGACATTTTAGATTACATCCGCATGGAGTTTGTGCATATTACATTTTTCTTTCTTGTAATTATTTATCCTCAACTCTTGTTTCTGAGTTTCTGAGTGCAACAATATTTTTTGTGTTGGTTTTGCATTGCGAGTAGTTGTATGTGGTTTTGTTGCTGCAAACTGAATTATTTATTTCTGTATAAGATTTTCTGTGTCACCCTGATTTTTAGAAATAAACCCCAAACTCTGTTTTCAGGTACAGCCTTTGTTTTTAGAGCATTTTCAGTATTTTTAACAGTGTTGAATAGCAAGACATTATCAGAGATAAATCATCAGAGTTTGATAGGTTTAAATGATAACATCAAACAATCAATATTGTGTTATGTCAGTTCATGTACTGTGGTTCTTCTGCTGTTCTTCTGCTGTTCTCTGTTCAAAAACTGTTCTCACAGCACTTGAAATGCTGATTGACATTACTTGCTTAAGAAGTCATTGCACACAGTACAGTTCTTCTAACAAGAGAGTAAGTTTGGATATGGTTTACCTAATGCAATGCATTTTAATTTTTAAGTGTAATTAACCATTAGTGTCCACATAACTTTAGTATTACAGTATTATTAGTATTACAGTTTATCACTGTATTGTGATTAGCACATTTGAACATGTCAGTGAAAGACAGATATAAAGCATATGTCAAAACTTTGATCAGACCAGCTCCTATGAACAGTCTCCTGCTCAGCCCAAATGCTGGCTGCTGATTGGCTAAGTACCAAAATTGGCCCACAACCTCTCTGCAAGCAACAATGATGGTTTTTTTACTCACCGGTACAATTAAGATGATGGGTGTCTGGAACACACACACTTGCTCGATTAATCTATACAGGCTTGTTAACTTCATGTGGAGACTTTTGTCTTTCTTTGGTACTAAAATATTACTATTTATTTAAAACTGCTACAATACACACTGAAAAACACACTTTAATTCATAAAATTGAATTAATGTATAATGATTTCTGAATAAAAAATAAAATAGAAGTGTATGCGTTGAGAGCATTGTGTCAGCAGTGCAAAGATTATGGGTTTAAATCCGAGGTATGGATAAATATATATATATATACACAATAGCATAATGATGCTAATGAATGATAGGTACATACTAAGCATGGTAAAGCCATGATACTTATGAGCTCTACCAGAGCAGGTTTTTAAAAGTGTTTTGTCTGAAATTAAAATGTTCAATGCAAAATCTGTGCGCTAACACATGATACCCTGGAATGCACGTTCTCCTTTTGGGGTATAAATACCAGTTTGAATATGTTTTATATGCAAATGAAGCAAAAAATGAAGTCAATTGTAAAAAAAGAGACAGAAGAGCACCACAACCTGTAAATTTACGGGTCAGAATAACAGTAAACACTATTGTTCATTTTACTTTAGCAAGTTATTATAACCCCATTAACATAACAATAATATGCTCTAACTGTAGACTGTACGTTTTCAGATAACATTGACTGGAATATCTTCATTTTGACCATGTTTATTGCTCACAAAGTGGATGAACTCCATGTGTTTCATTCAGAGTAATATATAAGTTCTTGACAAGTGGTACATGCCTCAACATATCAAACTGTTAGCAGGTGTTAACAGTGATCTGGGTGGTTGTTTACTGGCCCGGGTCAACGGCCCAAGTCTAAGATATTCTGATCCCTCATTAAAGTCTGTGTATTAGATTATTTTACCAACATCCATCAGGTGAAAACCTCAAGTCTAACTGCTCTTCCCAGTAGAGCACAAGTTTATGTTTGTGCACTAAAGTTTAACATTTAATAACAGGTTTGAATCTTTAAGCATTATTGATGACACGTGCCTTAGCAAAACGCACATTTTAAATGGTTTGTTTTATCTCACATCTGTCCTGGTGTGGTGTTTAATTTGTGACACCAAATTACAGCACATGTAACCTTGACATAGCTGCAGTTACAAAAACTATATTTTGCTTCAAAATATTGCCACACGTTCATTTCAAAACTTGATTTGAACATTGTAAAAATCACAGTGCAAAATGAATCAAAATGGGCATTCTGCTGTATTTCTGGAACATGATGTACATTCCAACAAACTGAAAATTGACTTGTATGGTGTGTACTGATGAATTCTTTAGTATTTTTAAATATGTACTTCAGTATTTTTGTCTTTTAACTACCGTCAAATCCTTTATTGAGGCCATTGTGGATTCTTAGTCTTTTAACGTACAATGTTTCCGTTCGATTTCTGCATGAAACCCTCCAGAGAGAAGTGTGTGATAATGTCAGTCTTCATCTGAACTGCTGTCGTCCTCGGCCTCAGACACATCAGCGATAGGAAACCTCAGAATGGCAGCCACACCACTTAACTGATTCAGCTCTACAGAGAAATCACAGCGTCAGAATTTGAAAACAAAACACTTCCTTGTTCTTCTATAAAAGTTTGAGAAACAAACTTACGTTCTCCAGACACGTGCAGACTTGAGAATATTCTTAAACAGAGGCAATAAAGAAGAATTCATGACTTATTGGTGTCAAATGCTAAAAGTTCACACACCACAGGTAGCATTATAATGATGATATTATAGAATTAAAGGTCTTCTAGGAGATACCTGACGTTTCCTCCGTTTTCTCTTACGCTGTCAACCAGCCGAACATAACGGCTGCGAGTGGCTATCTCCTGATGTCTGCAATTAAAACCAATGAGTTATGAATTATAACAATGAATGAATTATTACAATAAATGAAGTGACAAGGTGTGACACAAAGCATCAAGTAATTGCTTTCATGTAAATCGAACCTTTTTGATGACTACATTACATATTCATGTAAACAAACAGATCAGAGCACTACATTTAAATATGGGCAGCATGTTGATAACTTCTAATATTATTAATATTACTATATTGGTTCTTCGTGTGTCATGCGACTAGTCATATGCTTCGTCATTAAACATGCAGTAACAACCCATGAGACTGGCATGGCATGCCGCCATGTTGGGTGTAGTCTTTTATACAGATAGATTTACATTCAAACACATCATTGTGATCACTGAGCACAAACACAATAGCAATTGTCACAAGCATAGCACATCAATTCAGATAGCATGTATTAACCCCCGGAGTCGAATGGATTACTTTAATGATGGATAAATGTGCTTCATGGAGTGTCAAAATCACGATCTTGTTTCTGCCTTGTTCCCTGTATTTTTATAATAATAATATTTATGCCTACAATTATGAGAGTGGTCTTATTAGATTCCTTGAGGCATGCCAAGTCAAACAATATCAAATTTTCCTTGGACAGCCATTTTGGGCCTATTTTTTGTACAAATTTTTTCATAAAATAAATTTTTTTTTTACATTTTTACGAACGTAATGGCATATCTACGCAACTTGGCATGGCTTATCACCCTCATTTTCTGCAATTACTTTGGAACCGGCACCCCTAAGTGGTCAAACGTTATAACAGAATTTACGAAACTACTTATCACATGTTTCTTTAGTAATGCATGAGGATGGCAAGACGTCAAAAAGGCTGTGTCTCAACAATGCTTTGCCATCTGTCATTGTGACCACATCCTATCTGTCTTAGTAATGAAGTAACTTCATAATGCTGTGAGTGATTTTACTTGTTTTTTAAGCCTATATTTTAAACCCATCATCAGTGATGATCACAGACATTTGATGTTCAAATCGTTCTTTAATACCGTGTCAATGCATGTGACTGTGAGCATATAAATTAATATCAGGATGTAGCTTTAGAAAACTTTTATGTGTGTGCCTCAAAACTTTGCAGGTGTCATTGTCACAACATCCTGATAACACTTATTTCCCAAAATTCACTTGGGAATAAATGCAAATAGTGAAAAACGTTGATCATGATAATTACTGGATTCAGTATATTATCATATATGAAATACCTGAATAGTTTGTCACTGATCAGTAAGATATCAACGGCTAAAGCTTCGCTGGCTTTCTCCACATGAGCCAGTCTGCACAGAACAAAAGGATTATAAAGCTCATCATGTACTTAAGAGTTTACAGCATGTATTTATATCTCACTGTACGTATGAAGTTAATCACCCATAGAAAGCTCGGTCTGGTTCCTGTTGCAGCATCTTGTAAAAGTCTTCCAGAGCTTTCACCTCTCCAGCTGCCTAAAACAAGAGAGGAACAAAGAGAAAACCTGAGCAACATTCAGAATGCTTAAAACGACACGCGCAAACATAAACGGTTACCTTCGTGTCAGAGAGTCGAGCTGTGACTGCTGGATCAGACAGCACTTCTGTGGGAACATATCAAACATCTAAAAGATTGCAAAGCATCATGCAGTGTGAGTGTCACCAATACACTTCACTTTTTTTTAAAGCACTTATATGCATTTCTATGTGACTTGTTCTGCTCTAAGCACAAATACACAAGTTCATACAGAACAAGTCCCTGTACCTGTAGAATACATGTCAACACTGTGCTAGTAAACACCAGTGGGTCTTTAAAGTTATAATGGAAGTGAGGAGCGTAATAAACTCTGACCTTTCAGTGAGTACTTGTGTCCGGATGAGGCGTGCACAAGCATGAATTTAGGCCGGTTTTCCAGCAGAATTTTGCAGTCTTGTCTTACGGCCTCTTTGAAGAGATACGAGATGAACTGATCTTTCACAAAGCCTGGACTGGCCACCAGAACACACTTTACCACTGAGAAACAAAGAAGAGCAAAACATCAGTACTTTTGCCATCGTTTCATTAGCTGAAATGGAGACCAAAAAAAATCAAGGAAAATTACCATCAAAACTGAAGTGTCTAAGAATCCCCTGCATTACAGCCTCGTAAAATCGCTCTAATGCCTGAAAAAGACCAAGCATGCATGGTTTAATGCGATGCGTCGTATCCTGGCAAAAGAACTGTTGCATTATAACAGCAAAACAAGCAGACGTGGGCCATGGTGCTAGCCTCTTTCAAACTGCCTGCACTACACCTTTAAGACAAACGTATTTAATAATGTATTTTCACCTTGTCATGCTGGGCACAGCTGCCCTTTCTCTTGCGTGGAATGGTGACCTCTATCTTGGCCCTCAGTAAGGTCATAGCAGGGGTCACAAGAACCAGGTTGGCCAGACCTTCCTGCATCACCACAGCGGCCACGTCTGCTTTCTGAGCAGGATCGCATGCTTGCTCTGTCAGAGACAGAATAAGATTCTGAATAAACCAGAGATCAGACTCACCCAACGATGCCCACTTTGTCATTATCTACTAAAAGTGAATGATGACTTGGTTCAGAGAACTATTTTTGAGGCTACACATCACACAAAGCTGTTTTTAAAGCACGGACTACAGCACACAAATCATGAGGTTAATCATAAGGCTCGCCCTTTTTAAGCATTCACAGTTTATGACCTTTTATTAAGACACTCTCGCTAATTAACGCAACGAATGAAGCAGCCCAATTACAACCCTTAGTAATGCTAATGTACAAGTTATGAACATGTATTTTCTGTAAAGCCGCACTGCAACAATGCAAAATTGTGAAAAGTGTTATAGAAATTAATTTTCATAAATTATTTGCCGTCATTAAATGAAAACATTATACACGATTGAAATTATATTAGACTTTAAACAAATTATCTCTATTACAATATAGAGTCAGTACAAAGCCAGTGACGACTAAGTCGCCCACTCACTCCAACCCATCACTCACTCCAACCCATCACTCACTCCAGCCCATCACTCACTCCAGCCCATCACTCACTCCAGCCCATCACTCACTCCAGCCCATCACTCACTCCAGCCCATCACTCACTCCAGCCCATCACTCACTCCAGCCCATCACTTACCGCCATTTCTGAAAAATGATACTTACAGCTATGCACAATATTTAACAAAGTCAGTAAACATGCAAAACAACAAATCCACACGTTACCAATTCTGTCCAACACCACACTGTCCCACACTTTCTTGGCAAGTGTGAACTTCCTGTTGAGCTCCAGCTCAATGGTGTGATAGGCTCCCATCTGCATGTGACACAACAGAAGGAACAACACACACATTACTTTGTGGTGTAACACTCAGGAAATACATAAATACATGGATTGTCCTAAATGCACTGATTCATGATTTATAGAGACTGAAACAATAACATTTACACATTATTTGCATGTAAATGTAAAACAAACGCATAACTTAGTTTATATCATAAAGCATAAAATTAATCATAAGTGTATTAAGACACAAACTTTTAAAGACTGCCGAAAGAAGTGAAATATTAACCTTTTAAACAATTGTTTTTTTTAATGTCACTTTTTTGGCAGAGTGTGGCAATGTCTTAAAAAGTCATCACTGTAGTTAATACACACTGTAACAGTGTGTATTTAAATATTTATTTTGGTACAACAGCCTGCCCCATCGACCTCCATTTATAAGCGAATTGTTGTAAACATGTTTGTTGCTTGTTTTTCTGTGAGAATCAACAGCACGTCACAGATCCTGTCTGGTCTACTGAAACCTACTACACCATTTGGTAATAAAATGACCCTTTCTAATATAAACCCATGGTGCAGTGACCACTGACCTTCACATACTGGTTCTCCTGGATGTTGGTTCCCTTTACTCTGAGCTGACAGGCCTGAGAATCAAAGTCTATTGTCTCCACACACAACGTCAGAGTGGTGCGCACACGTGAACTGCCAACGCTGCCAGTGGAGGACTCGGTCTGCACTTTCCTGTTTGGTGACATTAGTTCATTCTCATCAATGAGCAAAACACTGATATCAGGTGTAATACACCAAAACAGTGAGAGAGATCTGGAGTCACAGAGAGTGAAGGTGTGCGAATCTCACCTGATGGTTGAGGCTCGGAGGCTGTCGCCCACCTGCAGCAGATTGTAGGTGTGCCACATATCCTCCGCCTCCTCAGGTATGAGTGTCACCTGACTGAAAATAAACAAATTGAAGCACATTTCATTTAAAAGAAATGATTTTTTATAACGAATGAGTTTGTACTATGTAGACATATTCTAATTTACACACTTGATCTGTGCTACCCTGTAACCTTTCTGGACGAGTTCAGTGCCCATGCATGAAAAGGGGAGTTTACCCAAAAATTAAAATGCTTTTATCATTTACACACCCTCATGTCATTCCAAACCTGTATGACTTTTTCCTCCTCAGTGGAACACAAAAGATAATAAGAATACCTCAGTGGTTTTGTGCCTGTACAATAGAAGTCAATGGGTGCAACTGTTGTTTGGTTACCAACATATTTCATACAGGTTTGGAATGACGCACAATTATGTTTTATACACGTATATTTTAATATACTTTACGCATCATCTCCACATATATTTGATCTTTGAAATATGACGTACATATGACGTAGCCTATGTTGAAGATACAAGGCATCCCTCTACATTCCTTCATCTTCAGTGCATTATCACAGCTTGAACCCGCTTGTATTTAACGCAACTAACTGCTGTGGTTAAGTCTGTCAAATGTCTATCCTCAAAAAAACAACAAACATAAATCAGGCGCGCGGTAGTACTTGTAGTTATCTGTTTATTTTACACGTCGTGCTACCCGGAATACCTTGAAGGGCCGTGTAAATAACACGGTATGTGATTATAGCATATCATTCAGTACGAAGGCGTATATTAAAGTACAGCTGTTTACCATTTGGTAGCATGTGGATCAGCTGACTCTGAATGTTAGGACCAGAATATCCCAAAATATAGACCACTCATCCTGTTTTGACACCCAGCCCACGTTTTCACAAACACTTACCCAGCATTGTCCTTCTCAATGTCTTTTTGAACCAACTTCATGGTCAAGCAGGTTAACTACTCAAAAAACAAAACGCATCTTTAATTTAGTCCTTATCAATCACTGGATGTTAAGAATAGTCCGCGTCGGCACGGCCACATTCCCTTACTTTGGAATGAATCGCGCGACTCAAACTGTCGCTTTTTGATCGCGTCATTGGCTGATGCAATGCGTCACTCTACTACGACAAATTCCTATTTCAGTGGACTAAATAGATTGTATATAGGTATGTTTCGTTTATTTAACTGTGTTTTGTTTCTCAGTATAGTGTCAGATAAACCTATTTATTTAATAGGGTACCAATAAATGTATATCGGTGTTTATACAGAACATTAAATGTCACGCGTATGTACATTGCATACACAACACATTAAAAAGGCTGTGCTTACGTATACATGCTGATTTGCTGAACTAAGATTATACACTAATGTATGTATTTAAATGTTCTTATGAACAGTACTTTATCAACTAAAATTCACCAAACACTGACACAGGGCGTGTTTTTCAATTCTTATCTGTGAGTCCTCATTTCCTTTCCTCGCGTCCTAGCTCCACCCCGTTAGGATGCGAGGGAAG